>JAOWBB010014779.1:8673-51000 GCA_028565995.1 Ricinus marginatus
CCCCCCCCCCCCCCCAACACGGTCGAAAGGGCCGATGAGATTTTTTTTTTTTTTTCCCGATCTCCCAGATTCGAATTCCGAACGGGAGCGTTCGCCGCATGGATGCGGTTGGCCGACACCTAAAATTTTAAAACGTTTCGTGCCCCCGCCGTTTGCGAGCCGCGACGACCGTGGAAGTCACGCAGAATTTCGCTTTCGGCCGGACCTTCGCTTTTGCGGCAAAACCGAACACTTTTCCGTTCGGCCACCGGCCGAACAGGGGCTCTTCGTCGAACGCCAGAAGAAAAAAAAAATTTCCCCCCCCCCCTTCATTTTCAAACATCGGAATGAAAAAAGCCTAAAAGCTCTGCAAGGACGGAAAAGCTGTTAAAATGCCTCGTTATTTTCAGTCGTAAATCCACTCACCCCGGCATCAAAGCACCAATTTGAAACGTCCAAATAGAATATTTTCTATTACAAACACCATTAATTTTATTAACTTGTTAAAAATATTAAGTGTATTAATGGATTTTTTTTTTTTTTTTTTTTTTTTTTTTATGGCTTCCAATCGAGGAACCGCCTTTGTTTGCGCCCAGTCATCGTCGGTCGCATCTTCTCTATTTTTGTATACATTTACAAAATATGAAATTTTTCCTCTTCCTTATTATACGCGACCATTATTTATTCCAAATGTGACGCTATTCAAAGTGGTGACTAGACAAATTACACGTCACCTCGGTAATTCTCATGTCGAGCTTTTTTTCATTCTCTCTTTTTTTTTTTTTTTTTTAGGGTCTAATGGGAGGCTGGTTGTATCATTACAATTACAAATGTCAACCGGTCGACTATTCCGACAACCCAGTTGCCAGAAGGGTGAGTTTCGCGGTTTTTGCTGCGACACAATAAATAATCGCTTTTCCTGATTTTTACGCAATTATATTGTAACAGTAAATGTGAACTGAGGAAGTGTTCGTCTGTTGCAGATGGCAACGGCGGTGTGGTACTATTACATGTGTAAACTGATTGAACTTCTTGACACGGTAGGTGATCGGTTTGCGTTTAAGTCTCGAGTTCCATTAATATCATAAAAAGTTTCCTATTTAATCTATGCGTCCGTAAAGTCATTCAAAGTTCGTTTCCTTGAGAAGTTAAAAAAAATAAAAATAATAATTTTTCCTTTTTTTTTTTTTTTTTTTTTTTTTTTTTTAAATTTTAAAAGGTTTTCTTCGTGCTTCGAAAGAAGGACAATCAAATTTCATTCCTTCATCTTTATCATCATACTATAATGCCCATTTGTGCCTGGATAGGCGTCAAATGGCTGCCCGGGGGTCATGGAACTCTTTTGGGTAAGTTATACAAGAAAAAAAAAAAAAAAAGGAAGATATATATATGTATATATACACACATCAACTTAATTAAATTTGCAGGTTTTCTGGATTTATCATATTAATCGTTTTCAGGTGTGATTAATTCATTCGTTCACATAATTATGTACAGCTATTACCTCCTCGCTGCTTTGGGCCCGCAATACCAAAAATATTTATGGTGGAAAAAGTATCTCACGTCGCTTCAAATTGTAAGTGTCGAAGAAATCAATTTTAGTTCGCTTTCCCGTATTCTGAAAATGGAAAAATGTCTTTAAAATGAATGCCCCGATCGGCGTAACAAGAAGCAAATGTTCAACATCTCGCATAATTCCATATATATATATATATATATTACCGCAATAATATATACATTACTGTCGCATATGTTATGTGAATTGTATAATGAATTAAAAAATACTTTTGATATGATGAATTTAAGTATGAATCGGATAACAAACAATGCCAGATTTTTCTTTTAAGTTGAACTTAAAAACAACTTAAATTTTTTTTTTTTTATATCTGCCTCTTTAAATAAATTTATATATATGCAATTATGCACAATATCATTCCCTGTATAAATTCATTCTCGGTGCATTTATAAATATTTTCTATTTTTACAGGTCCAGTTCATTATTATCATCGCCCACTCATCTCAGTTGTTCATATACGAATGCAATTATCCCAAGACTATGATCGCCGTTCTCGGTGTTAACACAGCCTTTATTCTAGTCCTTTTTACGATTTTCTACATCAATTCCTACATGAAGAACAACAAGAAAATGGATTAATACAAGACTAAACTTTTGTTTTGAATTAATTAGAGACATATTTGTCTGGTAGAAGTGCTCGGTGCCCGTACAACCCGCACTTCCCGGTGATAGACTCGCATCAGTGCTTTAAAATGTTTGCTCGCTCTCGCTCAGAGAACCAGATAACGGGAAGGAAACAAAACTGTTGCTAGAGAATCTTTTTCATATTTTGACTAGATTATTTAATAATTATAATTAGTAATAGTACTGTTATTTATGTATTTTTATAAGATAAATGGTCTGATCAAACTATTTTTACATTTAATTAATCATTTCCATCAACCTGATATTTTTTGTTACGTATGGTAGATCCAGTCTGCAATTATGGACGGAGTGACAAATCTATTTTTACTATGCAATGCATATTTGAACTTAAAACATTAGCAATAAAAATGGAATGCTATTTAAGTTTGTTTTCTAATGAAAATTTAAAATTAAAAAAAAAAAAAATCTTAATTATTTATTTGTGCCTCATCACCAGGAGCGCTTATTTTCAACTGTTAATGATTTCAATATGTTTATCACTGAAAAATTAAAAAATCAAATTTAAGACTTATTAAGAGATGAAATTTTTGAAGTTGAAATAAAAACCTGCTTTTATTTTGATGATAATTATACCAGGATTTAAATTTAAAATATCAGTATGATTTCATCCAAACCTGACATCTGAACATGAAATTGGTTCCTCTTCATACGGCTACTTTTTTTATACAGTTAATTTTATTGTAGTTCTATTGATTTATTCATATATCGGGACTGACAAAATCAAATTATTCTTTTTCTTTTCTGGTATGAATAATCTCAAATTTTATGTTTCTATGGTCTGACAACAACAAAAGTCATTCATATTTTATAGTCCCTTACAGAATAGTAATTTTTATAAATTATTTGTGCAAACGTAAATAGTTTTGATTTGTATTCGTTTTTTTTTTATCATAATTATTGTATTATGATTTCGATTGGTTTTTATGGAGTACGAAGAGATAAAACAGGTATCTTGAAATGTATAAACTCTTACAGAAAGAAAAAAATCACTAATAATAATGTTATAAATAATAAAAACAATATTTATTCAAGTTGGTGTTCCTTCTTAAATTCATAAGAATATCTTATATCAATATCCTGGGTCCTTTTTTTTTTGACGATATACCAATAAAATTTGCGAATGTTCGCATGAACAATGAAACTAAGTGTTAAAAGTGTTAACGTCCTTAAAAATATGTAAATCATTTAAAAATCGAATACATTATTGAAATTAATACGAAATTTCTTATTTATGATTACGAAAATTAATATCGTCAGTTCAGTTCATTGCGAGTGTATAGCAACCAAAAATTGTTTTCTACTGTAAGTAAAAAAAGTATTTAAATTTTGAGTTATCTATATTAGGAGTTAAAACATTTTTCTTCATCAATAAATGACTTTATCCATGCCAACCTATTTTAATTCGGTGGTTTGCCTTGCTGTCGGCTTAGTCAAACATCTAATTTTGCAATCAGATATTCCTGCAATGCTATTTTAATATTTCTACACAACAGCTAGTTATTGTGAAGATGCAGAATTTAAAATGTGCCTGAAAAGGGAAATTTTGTTTACTTTATAGTAATACATATGCAAATTATTCTTTTAATCATTAAACTGCCTTTTCTAAATGCTTCGGATCTAAATGTGAGAATTATAAAATACTCATTGCAGGAATTAAACGGAAAACCCAATACATCTTTTAAATAAATGAAAAAATTCGTTTCACTACATCTTGTGTCAATTTTTTATTTTTTATTTTTAATCATACGCCAATTTTTCAAATTTGCAATATTTCTTAACTAAATTACTCTAATTCGTTGTGCCAGTCTGTCATGCTTCAAAAGCATAAAATTATTGTCTTGAACAGATATAAATTATCGGATTTTACATATAATGGTTAAGTCTTGTTGGTGATTGAATGAAGGAGATATGTTTTTAAAAAAACGAAAATTGCACTCTGCACCAACTATTCTTTTAATGACAGTGCATATCCAATGGTTTTCAGAACCAGGAGTGAGGTCTATCCTAAAACCGCCATGGAAACTGTGATTGACAAATTGCTATACGGATACAAATACATTACAGAGGATCTAGCTGGTAAGAGGGATTTACATTAACAATTTTTAAAAGACAGAAAATTTAGAAAATTTTTTTCCATCCGTACCAATACTAACCTCTTATTTTCAGACGAAAGGACGAAAGATTGGTTCTTGGTGGGTTCCTTAGTACCGGTCATAACAATAATGTTCCTATATCACAGTTTCGTCTACAAAATAGGTCCGGCCTTTATGAGCAACAGAAAGCCATATAATGTAGATCGATTAATTCAAATATATAATGTCACCCAAATAGTGTTATGTGGGTGGTTCGTCTACCAAGTAAGTCCTGAATTTACAATGTAAAAAATTAAATGAATTCTGAAAGTGCATGAACTCGCTGAGTACTCGTAAATATTAATTAAGAGTACTTAATATCAGGTGTAGATTTTTTCGATCTGTATCCATACTGCTACGGCTGTCACTGTTATTGAATTGTATTGGGCCTCAAAATGCCACACAAGTCCAAAAAATATTGTTCCTAAATAAGAACAGAGTTTTATGGAGAATAGAAAGCGAATTTCAACGAAGGCAAGGTTTTCTTAAAATATCGAAACTTAGGATCTTCGACGCTATAACGTTCAATATTTTTCTTGTATCATATTTTCAGTTTTTCATTTTGAAAACATTTACTTGTTCGACATTTATGTATACCGTTTATGTTACCATTATGTTTTTAATTTACTTTTGATTTAAAAGAAAAGTAATTTAAAAAGAAATTTTGTTATTAGAAGAGATTAATTGAACTCCCAATATTTAGTAAAAAAAATTTAGATACATAGGCTGTTACAAGATGAATATTGCTTAATAATTTCACATAAAAATCATAAATATATAAAAATGTTGATTCACTCAATTCTGAAGCAAGGCCACATATAACATCATGAAGGGCAAAAAAATATTTAAAATAAAGTAGGAAACTTAATTTTAGACGTGAAGTAAAACACGAAATAAAAAGTACAGTGTAAATATTCTCTCTCCCAAATAAAATATAATTTAAAAAATATGTAAAAATTTCAGATCATAAATTTATATCAAAAATTGATTCTAAAATGCGCATTATATTTTAATTGGCTTAGACCGAAAAATAAAAAAAATTTTAATTGGCTTAGAGATAATAGAATTTATAATAATCACATTAATTCTTATTTTATTTAATCAGAATATTATTCAATTCTTCTGTTAACAACAGAAAGCCTCCTTTTGGCTTTGATTAGGAGTCTACTAGGCTCATCAATAAACGGAAATATAAAGAAAAAGTCAGACTACGATAAAAACTTAAAAACTAGTAGAGTGATGGCACGTTACAATAAGAAATTTATTAGGAATAACAATCTATTTAAGACGAAGTTGTCTATTGCCTACCCTTACTGACAGAGGGTCAGCGTCTTCATAATTTTTATTTTGAACGGCAGACGTTTGTGTATTTTTATGGTCCCGGTGGAGCATACGGACTAAAATGTCAACCGCTTGATAGCAGCGAAAGCCCGGTGGCAATGAAAGCCGCCACTTTAGGTTGGGGATACTTCATGATGAAAATTTTTGACCTCACAGACACGGTAAGTGCATTCTTAGACCTTGTATATCTACAATTGAAACAGATATATATAAATATATATATAAAAAATATATTAGTTAATATTACATAATTTATAATTAAAAGAATATATATAGTTATAAAAATAATATAAAATATTTGTAAAATATTTTACTAATGTAAGTAATAATTGTCATTAAAAGATGCGTTCAATTTTCTGGGCTAGATTTTCTTCATCCTGAGAAAGAAAACGTCACAAGTAACGTTTTTACACGTCTACCATCACATAGGCATGGTTCTTCTCACATGGGTCGGAGTTACATATTTTCCTGGTAAAAATTATTAAAATACCAAATATTCTACACCAGCTTTTGACAAAATGCGAAATGTCTTTAATGGTCAAGTCTGACACTTATGCAAAAGAATATTATGTAATTTTTTTTTAGACATTTTAATGTCTATTTTATCTTTTAAAATTTTAGGTGGGCAAGGATTATTCATAGTTTTTATAAATTCTTTCGTCCACTGTTTTATGTACGGCTACTACTTCATATCAAATTATATACCTGAATACAAATCGCAGCTGTGGTGGAAAAAATATCTGACACAACTTCAAATGGTATAAAAAATATATATTTTTTTAATTGATAGTCATCATCATCATAATTTGCAAAAAATTCTGACTCAGGGTTTATGCGTTTTTATTTTACTCAAATAATTCTGAAGCAATATAGATTATTCTTAATTAAAAGTGAGCAAAGCTAAGCAACAGCAACATTAGCTTTGGCTTTAAGATTCTTTCATCTTTAGTAGATGTTAAAAAAAGAAATCTGCCTCATTAATATCAGTTGATATTTAAGTTTGCACATTAAGTTAACAATAAAATGCGCCTCCATTATATATATGGACCGAAAACAAAAGTCAATTTTAATTTTTTATAGATGAAAAATGCGGTTCTTTTAAAGGAAAATGAAATTTGATTCCCTAAAAGATGATGCTTAAAATTTCATGGGAAATCCTCTTCGTTTTCTGTAAACCGAACGAAGAAAGTTATCCTGAGAAAAAGAAAAAAAAGAAAATTCTTTCAGATATGAATCTACAAAATTAAACAGCAACTAATTAATACAGAATTATTCATACATAAGTATATTAAAATCAACAATATTAACTTCTACTTAAATTGTAAGCGCTGAGTATGAAATTCACTTACGAGTATTCTCTTTTTTATTTAATGGAGAAACTCAAACTGTTCATTATAGAACTCAGTCTTGGGTCTCGACCATTTTGAATTTTTCGAAAAATCACTCAAATAATTCCTCTGAGTAGAAAGTGAAGTGTTGACAAGTGAAGAAAATTAAAAATTTAATCTTATACCATGCAATGTACATGGTATATACATGCATAAATAATACGTGCAATATTTCCCGAAATACTGTATATAAGCAATATGCACTTGATGTCTTTTTAACATTCGCCTACACTAAAATATATGGTCCTAGATAACATTCACGATATTTCTGTCGTCTTTCCAGTTTCAGTTCCTCGTGATTTTAATACAGTATGGTCGCGTTCTCTGGGAGCCGGAATGCGAGTTTCCAAAATGGCCGATTTACGTTTTTCTTCCGCACGATTTCGTAATATTGTATCTATTTGCGAAGTTCTACAAGAACGCATACATGACGCCAAAGCAGAAGCAGGTCAATGGTCTGCGACAAAAAGCAACTTAACAGCATGACTGTGCCATAAATGTAAACATTTAGGAAGTAAACATTCATTGTAGAGTTTCCGAGTGAAAAAGGTAAATCGAAAAGGATCTGCAAAATGAGATTTGGTTAGGTACAACAAAAATTTGGGATGCCAAATTTTTTTTCATGCAGTTGTAATGGAAACCAATAAAAAATATTTTATGAAATTTTTTTTTTACTTTATATTTAATATTCGATGAATTGCCGCAGAAGGCAAAAATTTAACGGTTCCTTCAAAGCTGATTTCATATAGCTCACTGTTGAAAAAATTTAACATCAAATAATAAGGCTGAATTCTCATTATTTTTTATGTTTCACCGCACTGTTTAATGTCTTTCTCACTTTTAAACGAAATGAATGAGCAGCTTTTCCTTTTATGCAAATTTCCACTTATCCGTCAACAAATGGAAAATTCTCACTTGGACCAGCAGTGGAATTGGTAATGAAATGCTTTCGTATCATCAAACGGGAAAAAAAAAATAGAGTGTTTTAAATATTCAAGCTGTGTGATCCCGAAATTCAAAACGCTGATATTTTAAATGTTCAAAAAAAACCACAAATGAAAACTTTAGCTAAATGGAAACGAATGCTTTGGTAATTTATCCGTACCCGTGGAAGTATACGAATTCATTCGCATCGTTTGATATCCCAATTCCCATCCATGTAATGTAAATTTTCTCAAGTGCGTGATTCTGTTGAGAGAAATGTGAAATTGCTCGGATTTTGCTCGGATAAATTCGACCTTAAGTTGAAATGAACCAATTTGAAAGAAATTTTACTAAAATTATGCAAGGCTCGATTAGATTAGGTGAACGTACATGATGAATGCGAAAATGCTCTACTATTATATTATCAAAAATTCATGATACTGACTAATATTAATAAAAACAGAGGTAAATGCTTTATTTATGATAGGAGCAGTTAAATGGGCAATGTTAAAAAAAATCAGACAAATGCTGTGAATTTTTCTTCCGAAAATTTCACGATTGATAGGAATTAGATTGATGGTTAATGACTGATATGATGAACTGCGGGGTCACATCCTCGAATATTACTTATGCTAAGAGGGAAACGATATGTACGTCAATTACTTTTATAATGCCGGACTCTGATATTGTTTTCGGCTCCTTAAAACTTTAA
The DNA here is from genome assembly GCA_028565995.1 of Ricinus marginatus. NCBI lineage: Eukaryota > Metazoa > Arthropoda > Insecta > Psocodea > Ricinidae > Ricinus > Ricinus marginatus. The sequence continues at coordinate 17,371 of JAOWBB010014779.1, forward strand.
TTTAATAAGTTATTCTTTTATAATAATTAGAGGTTTGACTTCTTTCATGTAAATGGTTTTGTGTCTTCATTATTTACTTATAGCTAACCTGGCTCCTGGTTTTCCTGCTTTTTTTGTTTTTAATAACGAATGTTACATGTACACAAGAACGTTTATGATTTGGTCTTTTAGGCCAAAAATTTTTACCTCGAAGTCATTCAACAGTTTCATGAGGAAATTACGATGTTCTCCTTTTCCAAAATTTTTCATTGGCTCATATTCAGATCCTGTCAATGTGATATCTCTCCCTCGGCTTGTAAATCTCCCATTCAGGAATCAATTTCCTTCCTCCCACTTCATCTGCTTCGGTGTTATATACAGTGAAATCTATCTATGACAAAGCTGAAAATTAATATAATGAATGTTCTAAAGACATATTATGTCATTATATTACTTAATTTTATGAATTTTAGTCAAGAATGGCAAACGAGAGATTAGTGCATTTCAAATATAGATCCATAACATTTCGTATTCACTCGAACGCAGGTATGAATATTGTTTGCATGAATTTATATTTTATTTATTAGCATGTTTCAAAGCAACACTAATAAGATAAAGTTATTTTCTTCTAATCCATCACCGAGTCAGGACTGCGTAATTTTTTTTTCTCACTTTTGCTTTTTGGGAAGATTTCAATATTGACTAACTTCAAAAAAATTTTCATAAAATTAAAACGCAGGAGGATACAATAATATAAAACCGGTAATAACGGTTGCTAAAAAAAGTTTTTTCATTTTAGTGCGGTGCGGTAAAGAATTTTTTGAATATGGATTAAAAAATTTGGGCTCTAAACATGTTCGCATAAAGAAAAATTTTTTTTCAAATTTTGATTTTCTTACCTATTACATAATTTCTTTGCTGCTGCAGATGTAAAGTTTCGTGATTTTCTTTTACCTTTTAAATTAAATGATAATTTTGCTCTTTTTCATGTCCAGTTTCATTTGGATTTTCGCTCGCAAACGTTTATGGAGTAACTGTGAGTCCATCTCTGAGTAAGTCCTGAAATGAGATACAAAAAGTTTAAATTTTTCGAGCACACACACAACAAATAAATTTTAATTTTTCATTCGAGCCTAGAGGCAGAGTTAATAATAATGTGCAAATACATTTCACAAAGGGTTTATGCCTACTGTTAAGTAAATGCACACAGACGGATATTAATATAGACGTCTCAAACAATTCATTGTTCATGTTGATCTTTAAGTAAATAGTCCAATATTTGCAATCCTCTGCTATCATTTTCTTTTCGGTGCCATCGTTCATTATTTGTTTTATGAAGTTCTTCATATAAATTACATTTGGCTTTCATTATTCACTGCAGAGAACAATTTTTTGATTTTGCTTTCCTGCGCTTACCTTCTTGTTTTAACACATATCAAAAGTCGCAGTTTTCTAAGTCGCTAATCTTTTCTTGTCCTCTCTTCGGAGTGAGACCGTGATCGGTTTTCCATCCAAATTGCCTTCGACATCCAAAACCTAATTTTTTTCGTTAATTCTTCACTTCGCTAATCCTCGTGTAAAACAACTTTCGATAAACGTTCCTTTTACCATAGGGAAAATACAAAATTTCGACTTATTGTATCTGGATCCTTCATCATCGTCACCGGCGTATAATCCATTTACATGAATGGCTGGAAGAAAAAATTTTTATAATCTTTGTTCTTACAAACACATTCATCAACAATAGTCACCGTTTAGCAGAATAAGATTTCATTAACCCAGTTGTACCTAAATATATCTTTAGCATAATTCATAAATATTAATGAATGAAGTGAATTAATTAATTCCTCCAAACGCTTCGCCTATTAAAAAATGGACTAATTAATCATTATCATTTAATTGTGAATTTTTAATTTAGGCTGCAGATTTAATCAATCCTATTACTGAAGAAGATTTGCGAAGAATCACAGCTCTTACTGGTGCCTGAGAAAATCAGGGGTCATATTATTTTTACGGAATCTGAACCAGATGTTGCAACTGAGGTTCGTTTTACATTACTTGTCTTTTCTTCAACTTTTTCTCTTGGATGAATGCGTTGCTGTAGCCTCCGAATTCCAGTTAAACCCCAGAAATTTTTTAGCGTGTTCAATTACGTGGATGTGCTGATCCTTTGCATCAAGTAAAACTTCAAAACTGAAAGCGATCATTATTATTACGTGTCTGAAAAATGTTGAGGAATGTTAAAACACTAAGTTGTTAATTCATGTTTTAGAATTGTTGAATTTGATTTAAATAAAAATCAGAATTTCAGCAAAATTTTAGAGGAAAGGACGAATTGCACAGGTAGTCCTCTGGAACTCTTGGAATTGGTCCATTCCGAAAACTGAATCTTTGCACCTAAAAACTGAGGCCTCCAAATAATAACAAAAACTTGTGAAATTGCAAATGACATTTAATATGTTTTTTATTTAAGAAAAATTGCGTTGGATTGCAAGTCACCATTTTATCCCCCAAACTAATGAAAAGATGAAAGTTCTCAATATTATTCATTAGAACAGAAACGATTGAAAAGCCTGATTATGAATCTTTTCCCAAATTCATTTTCTGAATCAAGCGGTGAATTGTGTCAGAGCGAATGATCCAAACAGCAATTCCATGTTTCTTCTTCTAATCTTTCTTTTTTTTTAATCCAATTATGCCGGAAAGGAGCCCTGTTCTCTTCTCCCATTCCCAGATGCTTTATGCCATTTTCCAACCTGAAAGGCCATTTCTTTCATTAAAACTTCCCTGCCATTTTAATTTGCCGGTCAATGTTGGGTTTCATAAGACAGTTGGCATTTCGCACAAACAAAATTTCTTCTTTCTCTTCCACCCATACATCTCATGATTAAAATATCCACATTTCACGATTGAAATTGAAACATATTTGTACGAGTTGTTGCTTTTTTTTTTGTTTTTAAAGAATGTCGTGGTTAGATTTACAGATAGGTTTTACAAGATTCTTCGAACCTTTTTTACATGAGAGTAGCGAACGTCACTAAGACAAGTGAAAGAGTTTGAAGGAATGTAATATTTACAGCCCAGTCTTGAACCGGAAGCTATATTTAAATTACTTTATTTCTTCGGTCATTTTGTCCTTCGCAGCAAATAGTTCAGTCATTCTCATTGAATCGATTTACTCATAGCAATCTTCCATTATAAGGTAAGTCCTTTCTCTCAACTTTTCTGCTGAACATTTATATGAAATAATGCATAGTTCATATTTAAAAAAAAAATTGTCCGTTTTTAAACTCTTTAAAGTTTTTCTTAATAAACCGTATTGCATTGCATGCCATTCACATTTTTAAAAACTAATTAATTCTTATGAAATTAATAATATTAATTAATATAATTCACAAATCCGGGGAGAAATATTTATTGAATGTTTACTTTCATTTTTTTATTACCAAATGTGAAATATCTTAATTTACCCTTTCTTGTCTTAAACGTTTTTTTTTTTCATTATCTGAAAGCAGCTTCAACAGTTCTTAGCATTTTTAGTTACTTATTTATTTTTCTTTCAAAGCTGTTAACATCGGAAGATAAGCATGGCAGTATTACTTAAGACACTCTACAATCTGTATCAAACAGCTGTGATTGACAATAGTGGTAAGTAATAATTGAAAACTAACTTTCAACAACTTCATAAATTAATTATAAGTAAAATATAAGAAAAGAAAGGAAAGAAAAATCAGAAGCGGCATTATAATCGTCGTTTAAGGATGACAAAGGTGGGGGCAATCTATTATTCCAATATCAAAAAATGTTTGTAAATGTGAAATTTATAGACGGGAATGCGGTTTTTTTTAATTACGAGTGTTGCGACTGCTTACTCTATGAAGATGTAATGGTAAAATTGCGATAGACTTGGTGAAATATTTTAACATTTTGTGCGGAAGTGACAAAAAGAAGAAGAGAATGAAGTCATAATTGAATTGAGATGTAAATGTAACGAAAATTTGACATTGCAAGTAAAATTATTATTCTGCGGTAATCTTCGTCGGTTCTTCTTGCGATGATTTACGCTCAAGTGCGGGGCCGTGCACTGTCGGAGATATACAATTCGAAGATATAACGATTTAGAAAATTTGTCTTTGCTTTACATGCCGGAGAACTAAATGCGATGGGCATCAACAAGTAGCATGGCTGCATCTTGTCATGTCTCTGCATTTTTGCATCCGCGGTGCATTCCGTTTTTAACAAAAGATGAGATGATTTTAAATCACTTTAAAGGATTTTATGAAAGGGACAAAGATCGAAGGCCTCCTCAAAATTTTAAAATTAAGAAAGTTAATGACAGTCATTAGTTCACGGTAAAGCGAACAGAATTTATTCAGATCAGTCGAAAGTGCAATTTTCCTCAAAAAGTAATCAGTCTTTCATTTGGGGACATTAACACGGGTAAATCAGGTAGAATCCTATTACGCGGGATTCACCAATGACAAATGGGAACGACATACCAGGAAATGTAACATTCTTATATTCTTTTCAAAGTTAATTGCTTACGGACGATGACATTAAGCTCATATCAATTTTAATCAATCTTCTTCCACAGATCCAAGAACGAGGAATTGGTTCATGACCGGTTCTCCTTTGCCATGTCTTTTCCTCCTGGCATTTTACCATTACTTCGTTCATAAACTGGGTCCCGAATTTATGAAAGACAGAAAGCCCTTCAACGTCGACCGGATAATACAAATTTATAATGCTGCGCAAGTTCTTCTCTGTTCTTGGATGGTCATTGAAGTAAGTTATACTGGTTGTTTCCAGCAGTTGGGGTACATAACGCAGAAACCATCTCCGCGTGACATATCTCATTTATCCATTTATCTTTTCATTTTAACTAATTTTTTAAATAACAAATTTTTTTCTAACAACTTCTCAACTCCCACATGATTTTAAATATGTTTATGTGTTATCGAAATTATTTAAGTAATCGTGCATTTCAATACAAATAAGAGTTTTAAACTTGCTGCCTGGCGCAGTGTATTACCAAACGTCCAGTTTTATCGGTATTTTCTTCTAATTGCATTAAAAACCATTCCCCTTGTTGGTAAAATAGATACTTTTACAGTACCTTCTCAGAAAGACGTTGAAGAAAATGCAATATATTATTTAAATCTAAGATGAACATGTTTCTCTTATTGAAAATCTGCTATCAAAGAAGTAAGCCACAGTAATAGTCGACGAAGATGATTTTATGCCTAAGGATGAATCTATCACATTTAAGATTTTACTTTCAAGGAAATAAAATATAAATGTATCCAATCTTTTTCAAAAATAAATTTAGTTCGCTTATTATGCTTAGAATATTTCAACTAGATTAAGTCTACTTAATTTCATTCATAATACGCGGTCGAAACTCACCATTTTTTCCATATTCATGCTTCACTTTTTTCTTCTTTTCATCCTTACTAATTCTTTTCTCTGGTTTCATATAATTTACTTCTAATTAACTATTTTGCTTATGAAAAGATCCTCCAATGGTATTTTTGTTAGTATTCAGTACATGCAGTTTTACACACAATGATTCATTGATGCTTTTCATAAATTCAAACGTAGTAAAATATATTCGAGCTGTAATTATAAAAAAAAAATAAAATTTATTGCAAAATATAATTATAAAGGTTATTTTTGCAAAAATAAAATAAAAGTTCCATAAGTTATTATTTAATACTAGGACTTCCGCTATAACGTGAGATATTAATTTCTCACATTTTAAGATGCTCTAGTGTCCTTTTTTTAATTCAGGCATTTCCATATTTGCTAATTTAATTCAATTTTTCAGTCAATAATGGAATGCTATGGTCCCACAGGCAGATACAAATGGCTATGCGAGCCAGTCGATTACAGTGAGTCACCGGAGGCTATGAAGGTAGCAAAATTTGTTTGGCTATATTTTATGCTGAAAATAGTAGATCTTCTAGATACGGTAAGTATCTGATGAGGACCATTACCATCATGCTACAAAACTAAAACAAAAGAATGCAAAAAGAAAAAAATTTTCTCCACTCAGGACTATTTCAAGTTAAAATTAAAAAGTTGTTGTCCATAAAATGAAAATAAAAGAAAAATTAAAATTTACTGAAATTTTAAAAAGTCGCCTTTCAGGTTCTTGCAAAAAATATTCTTAATGTATGAACCATTGATTTGAAACCCAGGATCATCAGGCTATAATACTAAGTTAAATATAATAATAAATAATAAGTTATAATATAATGCATCCTATATATCACCTAATAAATCGGGATTTATTTATTCTGATAACAAACTAACAATGGTAATGAGATAGCCAATGAATGTCTAAAAATTCACCATATGAAAGATTTTATATAATATGTAAAGACATCATAACAATAGAAAATTTCCAGTCACTTCAAATAATAAGCCAAAGTAACATTTTAAGCTGAATCTGATTAAATTTTCATGATATAGGGATGTATTCAAGTTTCACTTTGAATTTTCACACATTCAAGTTTCATCATTTTCATTGAAAAGAACAAAAACAAATTTTCACACGAATTATTTTTTTGGTCATATTCAGGTATTTTTCATATTAAGGAAAAAAACGTCTCAAGTTACATTCCTACATATTTATCACCACACGGGAATGGTAATGGTAGGCTGGGGAGGAACCACATACTTAGCAGGTGAGAAGTACCTAAAAATACAGAAAAAAATAATATATAGATAATTAAAATGCGGAATAAACGATTACACTGAAAAATACCTTACTCCAAATTGTCATCCGTTTAAATATGGAAAAAACAATATTCTTGTTGATGAATTCAACTGGTCGCTAAATTGTTCTCCGTTATTTTTGCTTCTCATTGGGTTGATAGTTCACAGATCTAAAAAGGGATAAATTAAACTAAATTGAATTTTGTAATAGCTTCAAAAATATATCTAAAGCCTATGTTTCATAGTTGTTCAAGTTCACGGATATAATTTTTTACGAGTTACATTTTAAGGTACAGATACTCTTTTATGAAAATGACTTATACATACTAATATTAAATGGCGCGGACAATTAAATTAACCTCACTTTAATCTGAAAATTAATCTTACTAATTCAATCTTAATGTAGATTCGAAGCTTGCTGTTTGCTTTTAATTAAGAATTTTGCAAATTATTCTATATAGTATGAAAAAATGAATTGTTATGTTCTGTTAATCATAGATCGTATGGCAAATTAAATAATAAATATATTTTTTTTTCACATGCGAGAAAAATTATGACTTTAAATAAAAAAACACGCAACTAATTCACATAAAGAAGAATAGAAATTTATCAGTATTTGCTCATTAAAATGATTAAATTCGTATGTGATAATTCTGTCCTTTTTTTAATAAAAGTATGCTTCGCGCCACCCGCAATTTGTGACTTGCATCAAAAATGTTAATATCACTTTTTTTGTGAGGATTCAAAAAAAAACATTTCTAAAATTTTGAACTAAAACCCGATTGAAGAAACGGAACAATCAAGTCAATTAAAATAAAAATTACGTCATCAACGGATGCACATGACAGAATGAAAAGATTCGTGAATCTTAAAACGAATAGTTATTTTTTTGAAACGGCAAACAACAACAATAAAAACATATTCTCTATCATCGTTATAATCAGACGTTAAAAATTTCCGCCGAAATCTGTTACTGCGCAAAGCAAATTGTTTCAGATTAAGAAAAAACAAAATTTACAAAATAAAACAAAAATAAATAACTAAATGTTCGTTTGTTCTCGAAAAAACGGTTCACGCCAAAAAAAAAAACTTCACCTTTTTCACTTCCGCAAAAATTCCGTTAGATTCCTTAGAGTAAAACGCGATGACGATTCGTTAACCGTTTCTTGTGTTACACAGGCGGCCATGGAGTCTTTATGGGATCCCTAAATTCATTCGTTCACGCTGTCATGTATTCGTATTACTTCTTGACGAATTACAATCCAGAATATAAGAAGAATATTTGGTGGAAAAAACATATCACCCAGTTACAGATGGTAAGTAATGGTCGGGCGATTAAAAAAAAAAAAAAAAAAAAAAAAAAAAAAAAAAAAAAAAAAAAAAAAAGGCAATGTTTTGTTAAATGATAATTTCAGAGCGCCTTCATTTTGAAGCGTTCTACAGAAATTTTATATTTTTATTTATAAAATAAGAATTGTTCCCCCTACATCTCGTGCTGAAAAACACATTTCCTTGTTAAACATACTTTTAACATTATTTAACTAATGCATTAAATATTTAGTTTAAAGAAATTTGTACATGATTATTACGATTTACTAAACTGATCTTTATGGCTTAAATACGAATTGAAATTTGTATGTCATAATACGAAAAAATGCTCAAAAAACTTGAACAATTTTTTTTCGAAGTTTTATAACTTAAATTACTATATACCTATAAAAAGTTAATAAGAGATTTACCCTTCTTATTGCTGCACTAGGCAAAAGAAAACTTGTCAGCTTTACATTTTTCAATAACTTGAACCTAATTTTACTTTGATATGTATTAGAATGTTAATCATTCCTTAGATTTCAAGTCAACCAAATTTTTTGATATATTTGAATGAAATTATTACAAATAAATATTATCAAATAATAAATAACATTAGATTTTCATACAATCATTCATATGAAGTAGTTAAGAATTAAAATTACATAGTTATATAAATTATATCTGCTGATTCTGTTCTAGAATGTATATGTATATATAAGATATATATGATATATGCTGTTATATAAGAAAATATACAGAAAAATAAGGGAATAACGAATAATTATTTTTAAAAAAATGGCTCTCGCTGCAGAATGATGTTTTGTTACAAGATCTATTTTGGAATAAATCAAAATTTTAATTTCATCCTAATGAAAAAGGGCAATTTTCTTTCGAACCAAAAAAATAACCGTATGGATAAAAACTGATGACATTTGGGGTATAGTGAAAAATCAATATGACGATTGTTGTAAGCAGTTGCACACTTTCATGTTCAAAATGTCGCTTTCGTTTCAGGTGCAATTCATGGCTATCATAATACATTTCGGAATCGTCCTCTTCCAGCCGTCCTGCCCGTATCCGAAATGGGCCGTCCTAATATTTCTCCCGCAGAACTTCTTCATGCTCATACTTTTCTGGGATTTCTACAAGCGTGCGTATCTGTCGCCGAAGAAAGACGCCACCGACGGTAAAATACCTTTGAAAACGTCCTGACGTTATCAAAGGTATTTCGGCTATTTTTTAGTTATCAGATTTTTCGCGTGGGGAAAAAGTTTCCCGCTGTGCGGCAAACCGGGTCACAAACAATGGAACATTTTAAAATTCAGTTTTAAATTTCGATGTGAGCCAGAAAACGATTGAATTTTCGATAGAAGAAGGAAGAGTTCGACGTACATAAGCAGCACATTAAAAAAAACACACATATATAAAGGAGGCAAATATTTTAAAATATAACAGTAAACATTAATGATGGATTAAATTATGAAGTCTAAATTTATAAAAAATACACGAGAAAGACAAGATTGTCATGAAAATCGTTAATGGTAGGAGTTGTTTTGTTAATATCATCCTATTCCATGCATACTCATAGTTAATTCTGCTTTTATGACACAAAAAATAAGTGCTGTTAAAGAAAGTATTGTATATGAATGAAATGGCAGATTATTTTCTTTGCGATATCCGTAAAACATGTTTCTAAATTAACAAAGTCTTAAATTATGCTTGCGACAGACAACACTAGAATGTTCATCGTTGGATAAAATGTGAATCCGTTTCATTATTTAAATCTTCGACGTTTAGCAAATGAGGGCTGTATATTATGCCCTACCTGAGATATTTGCCTTCATTTAGAGAAGACTAAAGACACGTCTCCAATTTGTGGATCTGGATGTGTAAAAAGTCTTAATCCTGAAAGTGGATTATAATTTTAACGTTTAGACGATCTGTTATCCGGTTAAGGTAACTGTAATGAATATGAAAAGGTGAGGGGCACGTTCAAACGAACGATGCAAGAACATTTCAGTAAAGAACATTTCAGGAAGATATGTCTGGGTAAACTCTTGGTCGGAAAATCTGGATGCGGATGAAAGATCGTTTCACAGCCTTCTCCGAATCCGTGAACCAGCTTTTCCGTTGGCCAGGATTTTTCCCGACAATTTCAAAATGGCGAAACGAAAGCCACTGAAAACCTTACCTTATGATTTTCTGATATTCATTACAAGTTTAACTAACATTTTAGAAATTCTTTTATTTCAATTCATTTTTTTTTTTGCTTATATTTAATCGGAATTTTATTCAGTTTTTATATTGACAGCAGAAAGCCTCTTTTCTGACTTGGGCAATTTCTTGTTTTCATTGTTTTGCATCATTAACGTTTGCATGAATCGGATCGCGCAGCAACAGAATCTTTTTTTTTTTTTTTTGCTTCGCACGAAGAAGTTGTCGGCCGTTTACGATAATGGAGATGAAAAGAAATTGCACTCGTTTCAAACTTAACATGCAGCCCCGTTCGCAAAATATTACCGAATCAGTACGGTTGGCCATTTCCGTCGGAGCATCTTCGAAATGCTAAGTGGCATGTCATTTGCAAATTTTTCAGAGTTTTAATAACGGCGTCGGTCCGGGATAGCCATCTTTCTATGCTCCAAGAAAGTCGCTGTTAAGCGAGTAAAGTAAACATGATCGCTCCAGGCATAGTTCTATGTATCACACAAGTTACACCCATATCTAGCTTCGGTGCAGAGCCAAATGCAGATGACGAATGACTTTCATCGGGTGGATTTTAAAGCGTTTACACCTCGAAAGACGCAACGATCCCGGACCTTGCGGAAATACTCAGAAAATCCTAATGAAACGAAAAATTCGGAGGGATTTTTCGCGAAGATATGAATCCAACTGCACGTTCGACAAGTTTGCGTCTGCGTTCCGGTTCCACAAGTTTCTGCTGCCGTCGCCGCAGGACGGTCTGCGGGCAAACGTTTAAGGGCAGGGTGCGTGAACGCGAACCGTAAGCACCGGTGCGCTCGGGACGGGGGTTCCAACTTCGAGAACCCTGCATAGCCTGCCACTCGCTAAAAAATCACTTGTGCAAAGTGATATTGGGAATTGCAATCGTTCCATGTGAAAACGTCTGCTTGAAAAATGGCACCAATTTGGAACAATGGCAGAGTGCACCGTGCTCCGGCACAGTTAAATGCGGTGTCTCGCTCCGTGAAGTCGCGCATCCAAATCAGCTTCCATTCTCTCTTCATTGTCGGAGGTAAGTGCTTCGGGCTGTCGGATACGCTCTCCGTCTCTTAAGGGCTCTCTAATAACGGGAAGGTGGAGGCGACCCTTCCGGTCTGCGGCGTGGGTTTGACTCGAACAACGGCCTCGGAAAGGTTCCCTTGTTAACGGGAAAGCCGAAAGGTTCGGACCTATCTGCGTTAAGGATTTGAATGGGAAGCATTGGTTTTCCTTTGGCAAACGCCAAATCGAAGCCGAAAATAACTTCTTTCGGAAATTCAAAATGTGTGAAATTAGATGATAAAAAAAAAAATTCGCGTTTTACAAGTCAATTGTCTTTAATGCAAAACTTGCCCATATTGATGGACATAAAAACAATGTCGGGATCATGGTTTTTTTTTTAAAAAAATGCAATTAAATGAATGGAAAAAAATTTACGTACATAACAATTTAGATGCTTACATTTTAACTGATAATTGTCGATCGCACGAATATTGTGGGTTTATTTTTTTTTTTTTAAGATTCAACGTTCAAATAGTTCAGGGCGAATCTTTCGGCAAGAAAGGAAGAAAAAAAAAATTTAGCGGTTAGGCGTTCGCCATCTTGATCAAAAATGCCAACTTTCCCGTTCAATCCAGATAATGATGCCTTGGCTATTTTACGAACGTATGCGAGAGAATTCGCAAAACTTGCCTCGGACCGACGAGGTGAGGTGAACGAAAACCGCGCAAGTGCGAAAAAGTCCCCGGGAAACGTGATCGTAGAAATCGGCCGGAAACCGGAACAGGAGCTCAGCTTCTTCCGGAACGGAAGGAAAGTCGAAAATCGTTGCCTCGTTCCGTGGCGCGGCCACAGATAATCTCAGCGAAAAACGATTTCAGTCTCCGTTGATCCCGTTGCTTGGCGATGATTTTCGCCTCCGAGACTTAGTTTTCCTTTGTCGCCGCCATCGAGGTTCGCTTTCGATCGTTCGGAGACGCGGACTTTTTCTCAACGCTCCGCTCCGTTTCGGTTCTACCGGAATCTACGGCTCGGGGGCCCGTCCCCGTGGCATAAGATCGCCCAACAGTCGATTTTGTAACCTGGCCCAGCCGCGATTATTTGAATGAAACTTCAATGAAAAGGAACACGAGGAAATTTTGCTCGGCACTTGCCGCACAACGGAATGAGGCTGAAAATCGAAACGTCAATTTATTTCGGCTCTTGCAGCCCTTCACAACTGACGAAGACCACGCTGAATGAACGCTGATCGTTGACTCCTCTCCGTTTGAATTTTCCTTCCATGATCACCATGCAAACTTGAAAATCTTACTTTTATTAACGGTTTTTGCACTCGGAGGCTCTCTTGCAGCGGGACGGGAACATCAGAAATTTTTCCATTTCACATTTTATTGCCGTCAGAACGCGGGAACCGAAGTTAGTTCACTTCAGACGGAATTGCAGCGAAACCCAAGAAACGGTGACCGCATCGACTCTGCGCTCTCGTTCCTCGATTCGGATGAAACAAAGTTTGGACCGCGGCAATTTTAGTGTCTTCCTCCGCAATATGAAGCCGAGAAAACAACCAATTTTTTTGTTTGTGAAAAGTTCGGGAATGGCAGCATGCAAGTTCTGATCGAAGGGTAGGAATCCGATAAAAACGTCCCGGTGTTTGAAACTTGGAGACTCGTAGGGGCGGTTCGATGCAAGGGCGCGGACGACCGCAAACGGATGAGAATCGCGCGATTCGCAAGCGTCAGAATTTCGATTTGACGCAAGCTGTGAAAAAGTTATCCCGGTTTAAAATTCGAACGAGAGCTTCGGTTCCCCGCGAGACAATTTTCCGAAATCAACAACGGGAGGAGCCGGCAAGCGGGGAAAAGCCTCGCGCCACGCGAAGCGGCCTTCGCGGAAGGTCACGCGCGGCAACGCCGCAAGGGCTACCGTCCATCTGCTACCACGATCACGGGGAGGTGGGGGGAAGGGAAGGGAGGAAATTTCACTTGCCACGCGAGAAGCGGCTCGCACCTAGGCAGAACAATTGCTCCTTTCTCTTCGGATACCGAATTTATTGCCACGTTCGCGTGATGAACCAGGCGCTTTCGTGTGGCGTAAATTTAATGTAGGACCAAGCTCTTTTTCTCCACGTTGGCCGTAATAACCCGCGGTAAACCGGGTCAATCGCGCACTTGCCTTCTGCGACCCGAGAGAAATTTTTCTTCTTTTCATCGTCCGCGTAAAGCGAATTCGCCTGAGGATCGTTCGCGAAACTTTATTAGTAAAGACGATTGACCCGATGTTGTTGCCTTCGCGTTTCATGGATCTGCTCTATGTTTTCTTTCAGACGTACCGATGACTGCCATACTGCATTATATGATACACAACTACGACAATGTGCTATTGTCCACCAAAGGTAGGTTGATGATGGTGGAATCGTACAAGAGCGACTTCCTCCTCAGTTTGAAAACAAGCTTTGTCTTGCGTTGAATCGAGATGCAATCTTTTGCTCGAGGCGACCATCGTCTTCTCCGTGATTCCCCCGGCTGCGGTTCGTCGGCGACGATTCTTGTCGGATTATCCCCGGGAACCGCCGCCCCGCAGTAGCCGGACTTTTTTTTTTATCTCGAACACATCAGTACAACGTTCAACGTAAAAAAAAAAAAAAATATTTGCTTTTATTTTCCGAAATCGAATACGCCTCCACTTTACTTTGTCCAGAACCGAGATGTGCCTCGGACGAGTATGATCCACCTTCCTATGACGGGAAATGCGGACGATAAATGTTATTCTCACTTCATTGCACAGATCCTGAAGTGGATACCTGGCCGTTCATGTCGAGCCCGTTTCCGGTTTTGACAATATTAGCTGCCTATCTGTACTTCGTGTTGAAATTGGGTCCGCAGTACATGTCGGGTAGAAAACCGTACAACCTAAAGAGTTTACTCGTTACGTACAACCTGTACCAGGTACTCTTCAGTATTTGGCTTTGCTCCATGGTAAGTGACGCTTCCGATTCCTTTTCGGTTATCCGAAAAGCTTTTTCTGTCTAATGTTCGACTCGTTTCTCGCAGCCCGTCAGATTGGGAGCTATCGGTTACTTGGTGAAAAGCGCATGTCAACGAAGCCATATTAATAATCAGAGCTATTACGCTCTCGAACTGTCAACAGGAGCTTGGTGGTACTTTATATCCAAGATGATCGAGCTTCTCGATACCGTTTTCTTCGTTCTAAGGAAAAAGCAAGAGCAGGTCACCTTTCTCCATGTATACCATCATTCTGTTACCTGCCTCTTCTCGTGGGGATACCTCAAGTACCTTCCGGGTAAATCCTTAGCTGGGAATTTGCACGTGACAATTCATGCACTTGATTTTCTACATTCTTGCTCCTTTTCATTTTAGGCGAGCAAGGAATTGTTATTGCTTTTCTGAACTCTGCCGTTCATGTTTTCATGTACACCTACTACATGATAGCAGCTTTGGGTCCTAAATATACGAAATACTTATGGTGGAAAAAGTATATTACGTGGATTCAGTTGGTGAGTGTAACTGTAATGATGTTTGCCACTTTTTCCGAACTTATACAAATTTGAAACCCAGCTAGCTTCCGCCGAATTTGAACTAATCAATTTTACAATCAAATTATCGCAACTTTTAAGCTTTATATTTCCTCTTTATATATATATATATATATATGGATATATATAAATATTGTTATATATATATATATTGCAGTTGTTGGCTAGGGCTAATAATTTTCCCTTGATTTTATACACTTTACAACCGTCAAATGCAGCTCACAAATTTTAAGGGTTCATCATAAAAGATTTTTACGGAAACTTTCTCGGGCTTTTCTTCCCAATGAAATGTTTGAACATTGATCCGGGAGTTAACGATCTACGAGGATAGAATTTAGGGAAACATGCAGAACGTATCGGAAACTCTAATTATTTGCTTGTCCTTTTTTTTTTTTTTTTTCGTTAATATCTTTCAGATACAGTTCGGCGTCATGCTGACGTACCTATTGACGTTACTCGCGCTGGACTGTCAATTTCCGAAAGTTTTAACGTTTTTCTTCGTCGGAAACGTAGTCATATTTCTCTACCTCTTCACACGCTTCTACCACAAGGCCTACATCAAGAAGTAGTCGTCCGAAACTTAAAAATGGAATAAATTTTTAAATTAATTTATCACATGGAAAATGAAAAGCGGCCGTCCGAATGATCGACGGATACGGTTTTACGTGTTACTGCAGCATCTTCCGAGCTTCTCGTCTGTCTCCTCGCATTTTTTGATAACCGCGGGGCATCTACTGATCCCGGAGAAAGAAATTGTCCAATAACTCCTTGATAAACATAAAACATATATTGTTTCTTTATCCATCTGCTTTACATAATACTTCCAGTTCAAAGTTAAACTATGTATGCACACACGTGAGCGCGGGCGCACGCACACAATAAATAAAGTTTTAATGAAAAGGCAGGGGGGATACACCCCTTGAACGGTTAGCCAAAATAATGTTAACTCTGATAAAAGTTATGTGCTTTCCGCTTCCATTCCATTGCTTTAACATTGAATTATTCAAACATGTGTAGTTTTGCGATCTTCTTTCGCGAACCGAAATTGTGAACGGCAAATTGTGAAAATTAAAGATATATATATATATTTTTTTTTTATTTTCGAAAATTGATGAATTATTCCTAATTTCAAATCCCTTAGCTCTTGACCATGTAACTTACCACAAAACACTCAACTTAATAAATATAATTCGGCAAAAATATAGAAAAAAAACAAATTTACTTTATCTGAAGTAGGTACAAAAAGGCTGAAAAAGGTAAAAAAGGCTACGGCACGTTAAAAGTTTTCCGGCGTTTGACGTAACATACATTGGAATTTATTCGAGTCTTTGGCTACAAATTTCGAGTGAACACGAAGAAATCAAAGTACATGTATCGAAGCAACACCAATTTCGTTTCAAATGAAAAAAACTTTAGTAGAAAAATCTTAGCTAAACTAATTAACATATAACACCTCAACAATCCACATATAATGCACACTTATATTAAAATGAATAAAAAAAAAATAAAAAGAAAAGAAAAGACAATTCAATTATCGTGAAAATGATAATACAATTGCATACAATAGCAAATCCGATACCTGCTACACAAGTTTTGACAATTAAAAGGTGGAAGGTTAATAGAGGTGATCGCCCAGAATAATTTCTGTCCTTGACATATCTAAGAGAATCACAAATTAATTATAGATATTTGAATAATCAAAAAAGCAAAATAAAATTAACATTTAAAAAAAAAAAAAAGAATTGCCAATGAAGATTCATCTGAATTAAAAGCGCGATCGCTGGGCCGGATCAACAGCGGCAGCAATTTAAAATTTAATAAATCTTTATTTAAGCCATTCTCTCACCTTTCATATCTAAAAACCGTTGCAGAAATGATATGTCAATAAGAAGAAAGTTATCGAACTGAATTTTCCACGTGGAAAAAAAATATACTAAATTACCCTCTTGTATGATCGGTACATATTAAAAAATTTCGGCGCTAGCGCCAATTGTCACTGACCAGGAAACGATTTCTGCGATCTGAAAGAAAGGTGAAACACTTTACTATAAATATAACAATAAATATTAAAAGAAATTTAAAACTACTAACGCCCATCAGGTATATGCGTGCATATTATCAGTTACATGCATATAGGAAAAAATATATATGTATATTTTTGTATATATATATATATTTTTGTCTAAATTGAATATAAAATATACGATAAATGTAAAAGAGAATCATACACCCTCTTTTCTAGTGCATAACCATATAAAACAATTTATAAAAAGGTGGTGGTGATGCATTTTGGAATACAAATGGATCTTTCCAAATATCATAAATAAGATTGCTTACAATCCAAAAGCTCTGATCGCTGCAAAAAAAACAGCATTTCATTAAATTTCTCAATCTTTATATTTAATAATTAGCATTTTCGCCATTTCTGAAATGAAAAATTTGAAATTGTTAAAAGAAAAAAACTTGTATATAAATAAGTAAACGTTTTTTTGAAGCAAATACGAGCTCGCGCTTTAGTTAACATTTTCCTTCGGCGGTGAAATTTATGTTTTAATTTTTTAAATAATTTTACTTACGCATCCAATAACTGACATTATCGAAAATCGAGCGACATCGTTCAAATGCAAATGTTTTGAAAACTGAAACGTTAAAAAAATGGCTTCTATATTCAGATGTAGATTATTTAGGAAAATAAAAATTATGAGAAGTGCTGAAACAGAAAAATATCAACGTACGTGATAGCTGAATTTTTGAAAAAAAAAAAAAATGAAAAGAAGAGCGTAAGACCGTGGCAACAGGTCAGCTGCAAACCGGAGAAATAATGCGAAATAGTTGTCGAAATGCTCTGCCTCGGCACGAGGTTGGCTTGCGAAAACAACAGGAAAGGCTGTTGCCATTTTTTTCGAGCCTACTCATGTGATATCTGTTACACCACGATCCATCTTTCAGCGACAGTAACGGCCAACACTTTCTCGTCCGACACTGGATGACAGAGGATACTTTTTGGCGCACTTGCGCCTTCAGTGTCACTTTTTGGCCTGGTATTTTCGACGAAACACTCTTTGACCAGGGCACGAGACTTAAATTAATCATATGATAACTGGTTTCAAAAATTTGTTTGCTTTTACGGATGACATAATAACGATCCAATGCATTTTTATCATATTTAATTACAAAACAATTTAACTGGTTCGTCTGACGGCCAGAAACAATTTTGTCTTTCATCTATGTCATTAATTATATATATATATTATATATATACTTCAGCTTACACTGGAAATGAAACTATGAATCGTAGCTCATATTCAACATCAACAAGAAAAATCAAATTTTCATCTTCGTATTTACCTCGGCACATGTGTAAATAATCACTCAATTATTTGCAATATTTCTCTTTAAATTTTGAACTTTTCGTTGTGTTGCATCAAATATAGTCTTCTCTTCTTACATAGAAAACATTTGGGATAGCGTAGGAAGGAGAGAATATCTGTAAAGGAAAGACAAAAATGGATGCAAAGGAGCATGTTAAGTCCAACAAAATATCAACAAAAAAAATTTATGATATAGCTCGATATTCAAATTGCATTAAGTGCAATTATTCTACCTATGTCAAATGGCAACCAACAACTAAAAGTTATCCTTGTATAAATGACAGGTCTTAACCTGGAAATAAATGTCATTATTGATTCCATTAACTGAATACGACAAAAATGTTTAAACTCAAACTAAATAATTTGATCCTTTCAAATATATAATAGCTGCTTAATGAGGAAAAAAAGCAATTTCAAATATTAAAACGGCAAAATCATATAGGGCGACTTTTTAATTTTTTAATATCTTAAATATCTCCATTTTAGCTTGAAAAATTTAATGAAAATACATCAGTTAATAAACGATAACCACAATTTCAGGTAGAATGAAAAAATTGAAATATAACTTAATAATTCAGATGGAATAACATCTAATTTTATATATACATATATGTATACATATATATATATATACATACATACATACACATATAATATGAATATACATGCACATGAATATGAAATATGAAGCAATGCAAAAATAAAAACGTGATATTTCGTTGAAGTAACTTAGGAATTACATGAAAAAAATTGAAGCGGTATCCTAGCAAAAAGGGTGACTAAGAGAATGTGCAGATTATTTCGAGAACGGGTATTTCATTTCTTGTATCTATAAAAAAATTCAAGTTGTTTAAATTATCTAACATCACATTTCCTTCATAAACCGTCAGTTCTTTCATTACTTTAAATAATAAAATAAAATTTCTTGTGAATACACCTTGAAGATCAAGTTTTGTTTGATGCGATATGAATTATTTGAAATGATTTACATGTATTATTTAACTATTCGAACTATTACACTGATCGTTAAAGTGTAATGCTTCAGAAGCATTCACTGACGGATTACTTGAAAAGTACTGAATGCGCTTTGAAACGGACAAGTTATGGTTTCACTTGCGGAGACTGCATTTCATAACAATCAAATATAAAATGTTAAAGCAAATTATATGTAATTAGGAATGAGAATTGTAATAGAAAAGTATTAATTTTTTAGTGAAACAAAATGAAAAATAAAATATACATATATTTCTTACACAATAACAAAAAAAATATTGCGCCGTTATAATTTCAAATATTTATAAAATAAATAAAAAATTATAACATTTCAAGACTGATTTAACTGTTTACCTGAATAAACTAGAATAATATTCAGATTTCGATGCAATTTTATGGACGCCATATAGTATTAGGCCAATAGCACTGAACTTTAATGTATATTTTAAAATTCTGGAAGATCTGCTAGGAGGTGGAATACTTATTATCTCTTGTATGCGATTCGGGGAAACCTGGCCCCACTGTTCTTGTATCCCAGCTAAATGACCTATACCGACAACTCCAACAACTCTGCAAATAATTACAAATTTTTATTCATCACTTTAATTCATTTCAATGTTTTCGCAGTTTTTTTTCTTGTTTAAAACCAATCACAAAGTCTAAATTCGTATGAAATATTTTTAATGAAGATTAATTTAAAAAGATTGATTAATTTTTAACTTTTATCTTCTATACTTTTAAAGTTGACCAATGAAAGAAAAAAAATTTTAAATACAACAAAATAATGAATGACTTTATACTGTGAAATTTTTCATCTATTTCCCTATTAATAAACATTAAACTAATATTGAGAATAATATTTATTGGCTATATTTATTGCAGAACGTTCAGAAACTTTAATTGAGCAAATTTTTTCAATTGACTAAATTGATAAAAAAAAGTCTACAATATTCTTTTAATATTTACAATTTTACTTAATTTACTGTTTGATAACTGAAGCAACAGTGAAGTTGAAAAAGAGGTTTTTTAGTAGAAAAAAAATTTCTTTTTGATTTGCGCAGAACTTACTTGTTGGGTTTATGACCCTGTGATGCAGCCATTTGCAAGTTGTATGTTAAATAGGAATCTCTCTCACTGACCATGACTTTTGCAAAATCCGGCAGTTCACGTGTAAAACCCAAAATCATCCGTTCTAGTACATCTCTATTTTTACACTTTTCAAGTTCTTCCTTACTGCATTAAATTAAAAGTAAAATTTATATTTTTCTAATAACAATTTTGCAAATAACGCTTTTATAAGAAAATACAATTCTGAAGAAGGACCAATCCGATATGTTACCTTATTTTCTCATCTTTAAACAGTACCACAAAAGCAAGTTTAATAATTTGCCACACTGACAGACTTGCTAACATTCTTTGTAGAGTGATATTTATGGGTCTATCGCCGAACCAAATGACGCAATTTGGTACATCTATTGCTTCTCTGTAAGCAGTGCGAAATTCTCCTCCAGGTGCTATTCCTAGTTGTTTCGTGATCTGAACAGTCATCGATAACAGAAGTAAATACAGCCCTCCTTGAACAAAGCCCGTCGACTTAAAAATTTGTTTCATGACCTCTGTAAAAATTGAAGACAAATCACAAAATTAATTCATTTCATTCGACAATACCTTATAAAAAAATTTTAGCATTTTTATTGTTAAAATATAAATTCCATATGTTGATTATCTTATTTCTACGTATTGTAAAGACACATTATTTCGCGGAAAAATTACTTCGATTTCAAAAGTGAAAAAATAAATGTTCAAAGTTCAACTAAATTTATGATCAATTTTACTATCATTAATTGTGCCTTAAAGCTGCAATAAAGATTATTCTTCAATAAAATTCTCTAAAAAGCAAAAACTCTCAAATTTTTTCGCATATCACTCCCAAAATGTTTTTTTCATGTCACAGTTGGTAACTTACTAAAATTCATGTTCTGAGCTTCTCTAAAAATTTGTTCCTCATTCCACTGTAGCATATATGATCTAGATGCACATAATTCTAAAACGAGATAGTCTGGGTGAACAGCTCTGATAACCTAAAATATAAAAAGCAATTAACAGTAAAAAGACATTTAAAATTTTTCATGAAATTCACAGTGACATTCAGTTTTACGATTTCACTAGCACAATAAATTTTGCGGTATTTGATTTCTTGACAAATGAAAAATCTAGAAGTAGTCTAGAGGAAATCCATGAAATTTTCGGATATTTTTCATGTTACTTTACTACATATTAATCTCACAATTTTGTTATGAAGCAACAGCAATTTTGAAACTTCAGTCTGCTTGGAAAACAAAATTAAAAAAATTTAATACTTACCCTTGCAACATCATTTTGACTTTCTACGCTGAAGTGTACTGTTCCAACAATGTAAACTTTAGATCCTTGTTCCGTTCTTAAAAGAACAGCAGTTGCAGGCAAGTTATTGTCAACATCATCTGATTCTTCATAGTTATTCAGGGTCACTGAGGAGGGAAAAATCAAGTAAAAAATTTTAGTATATTGAAATTAAATTAATTCACATAAGAAGGTAAACCTTAAAACTGCTAATAAAATTCTAGTGCTTAATAACAATAAAATAAATAGCAGAAACAAAACTAACATACTAACTTTAAATCATTTTCATATGATCTTATTAAAAATTAATTAATAAAGAGTTTCAGATAAAATCATATTCTAATAACTGAATGATAGAATGCAAAGAATAAAGGAAAATGCAAAGAAGATAGTAAAACTATCAAATTTTAAAACTTATATCATATGATAAAGAGATAAATCAAAATTAGCAAAAATATTATTAGGATTTCTGTTTGATAACTACATTAAAGTCACTTTGGGCAAAAATTAATATGTCTTAATAAAAGAAAATCTTGACATTGTTTTTTAAAAATATAATAAATAATTTCAGTTATAAAAACTCTTTAAAAAGTTTGAAGCTTTTAAAACATAAAAATGATTAGTAATTGTTTTAAGTAAATACATAACTTTCATGTTAGACTAGAGTGCTTTTAAAAATTTAACATTCATAAAGAAGACAGTTTAAAGTGTGCATAACAAACAATTCTTAATTTTTAAACAAATAAAATACATTTATCCAGGATTTCATAGTGGATAACAATAGGTAAAATTTGTGTGACTTTAACCTGTAAACTGCTTTTGGCAATTTAATGTATATCTGTAACTGTTTTTATGAACTCCTGAAAAATAATTAAGGATGCAAGTTCATCATACAATTTTGAACACAGCAAATAAAAGAATTTAAAATTAAATACAAATACATTAAAAAAATATAGTTGGTAATTTGAAAATATTTTTTATATAATAAGTTTTCACATATTAAGTTTTTAATAATTTAAATTATTATTATTAATATGTGAGATGGTTCTAATATTACTATCATAAATATTAATCTGACCTAATTTAGGGAATTCATCGGTTTTCTTTGAAAGTTCACAAGATTCATCAACTGCTTTAACATCATTTTCTTCATTTGTAGTTTTTTCATCATCTACATTTTCTTCCAAAAGTTTTCTTTTAAGCATGTGGGCAGATGCTTTTTGATTATTAGATTTATTATCAACTTCATGATCTTGCTTATGTGGAGACATGGAATCTTTTACACATTTTTCAGGTAGAGAATTTGGTACCATTGAAACTTCATTATTTGATGCAGGTTTTAAGCAATTAGGTTTCTGACCAGAATTGATATTCATTCTAAAAATAAAAAATAAAATTGTTAAAATTTTTAACTCAAAATTATTATATTAAAAAATTATTAATAACAATAGTAACAAAAAGAAAAATCTGTTATTTACTTTTATTGATCAGTTTTTCTGATGAAAACAAAGATGATAACTAAAATGATTAAATTCAAAATTCTATCACTTTTGAAATGATAGAAAAATACCTAATGTTTTAAGCATAAAAGTACTAAAAGCTAAGAAGTTAAACTGTAGTCCCTAGCTTTACAATAAGCGCCTTTATTTACTTTTTATTATAAAAGAGAAATTTTTTCTTTTTAATTTTTAATCTCTCCATATGGTCTTGTCTGATAAGTAGGTCAATTTCGTACGTTCGTTTCGGATTAAACTCGCCTGTTATACTTGCTAGACGGCCCGTGGGACAGAAAAAAAGCTGGGTTTTGAGCATGCTTTCGAAAACTGTTCCATCCTTGATGCTAAGAAAAAATTTAATTCAATTAACTATTACGTAAATCGAATTAAATTATAGTTTTTCAATTACAAGTTTAGCCAACGCGCGGATTACAATGAAAATTTTAAAAATCGAGTTTTGGCTTTGAAAAAAGATCTATCAATTAATCTGTTTCAATCCAAGAGAAAATTGAATAAAAAATAATAGATCCAACACGTGAATTTTTTGTTAACAAACCTGAATATTTTATTTTTTGCATCAACAATTTAATTTTTTTGTTAACGTGATATTTAAAAACAAAAATTTTCCTCTAAATACTAAAATGAAAATGATGTTCACGTGTATTCCGACTGTTCATTTGCAGATTATTTTTTTTTCTTTTTACTGTAATATTGACAATAACTTTCCGAGCTAAACATATACAGTTAAAAAAAGGAACGAGCCCTAATGAGTTTGTGCACGAAACAGAAAGGGCTGCCAACAGAATCAGACTAAGATAAATATTGACAAGAAATGTTCTGTCATACCAGAAAACTACGCTAGTTTTATAAGGTTGCACCCATGATGCTTGGTGAAGAAATTTGTTTATTTAAATGCGTAAAATAAATGTTAAATTTTCATCATTTTAATTTTGTTATCGTAAATTTCAGTTCATTGGTGCACATTACAACCGAATTCTAAAAAGCGGTCTCAGGCCGAAGTATTTACTTACGTTAATCAACAAATCGTTATTAACAGCTAATAATTGTATAGTGGTAGCATTTACTGAAGAAATTTCAAATTATCTAAAATAAAAGAAACATGAATGATTTGATTTTCAAATTCTGTTTACAGTTATTAAAAGATCCAAAATAGCGAAGTGAATCTCAGCGAGAACACTTCAATCGGAATCTGACAATATTTAGCAGTCGTGTAATTAGAATAAAAAATGTTTTCGGTATTTAAATTGCAAGCCACCAAGAGCAGAATTTTTTAAAAAAACTCGTAAAAAATACCACTTAGATATTTTTTAATTTATTTAAAATTATATTTTAACACATCTGAAAATTGATTTACTTGCTATAGTTTTAATTTTGCTATCCTTCATGATTTTATCCAATATCATAAACCTAAATTTGAATATTCTATGAATTAATCACACAGTTCAGCTTTTCATTGTTTAAACAAGCTTGTCAGTGTAAACAATACCAACAAAAAAATATGTTATTTTATAAATGAGTAGATATAATACAATGAAAATGAGGTATCAAATATTGAGTCAGAAAATTAGCACAGTGTGTTTAAAAACATGATAATTAATATCATAATTCAGTATGCTTCACCTTAACGACTTTCCAGTATTATTTGACTGCTGAAAAATATTTATTTCTATAAATGTTAAATATTAACATTAACAAAGCATCCATAAATTAGAAACAATACCTTACAATGTTGAAAATTTCTATAATCAGCCTAAAATATTCTAGAAAAAAATTTTAAATTTACAAAAATATCAAATATATTATCAACAACAGGTACCAATTTCTAAAGGAATTACTGTATCTTTTAATCATATTTTTTGCGACGATTAAAAAACAGATTCCAATAGATTAAAATTTTCCCTAAAAAAAAATTTAATAAATGTTAGATTGTGTCATCGCTTGCTGTCAGATTAAAAACGAGTTGGAATCGTTGGCGAATTCCGCTTTAAATCTGGGATTAACAATCTCTTAGCTTTTACCCAAATGGAAGTACGGTTTTCAGTCGCCGAACCTCCAGAAAATCCCATCCGTAAATTTTAACTTATAAAGATATCATTCAATCAATATTGTTATTCCCTTTCGTTCTGTCTTTTGCCTAGTTCGCGAATGGAAATTGGTACTTTGCCCCTTGTAATGAAAATCTCATGGTTGATCTCATACTGTAAAGAGGAGAAATTAACCTCATGTTATGCTGGTCGTCGGAAGAATCGAAGAAGACGGTCGTTGCTCGGCTATTGTTGCTGGAATGGAAATTGCGACGCTCGGTACCATGGACGATGACAGTTTGAAGTTTTCCACCTTTCCCAATCTCTCGTTTAGCGCTTTTAGGGCCTTTTGCCTGCAGAAACGAACGAAGAACGCCTTACATAACCATAAGAAAGAGCAATTCCGCAGCATGATACAATTTCTGACTAAGCGAAATTTCCTAAGAGTCAAGTATTTTGCCTAAAACCGGAAGTTCTTTAAATGATCAGTTTCCCCGTTTTAAATAGCGGGGAAAAAAAAATTGTCACCTTCTCCTCTCCATATCGTGAGGATCCAGTCCCGGAAGTGAAACTATGACACCAGTTGGTGCCACGGCTACGCTCACTTGCTTAACAGTTCTCCTGCATATTTTTGCCTTGACTAGTAACCTATGGATGGTGTTTCCGACCACGGCCATCGGAGGCTGGAGAACGTTGGGGAAGAAGCTGCAGGAAAAAGCGACAATTTAGACACTGGGGATATGATTAGTGTCTTCTTCCCCAACTCGAATCTCGCATCGCATCTCACCTGGCAAACGTGAAATTGTCGGCCATGTCTCCTTTTGTTCCATTGCTGTGTCGCTGGTAGAACCTGAGGTATATCCAACTGACTAGCAATCCGGAAATAAACATCGTGGGATGATCACCGTCGAGCAGGCCGACTGCCCATAACACCAAGGAGACTAGGACGACACTGAGTGGAATATTTCTGAAAAATTGACAAATTATCATTATTATAATTGAGCGAATTTTTGTCTTTATTCATTTCTTTTTATGCTGGGATCCCAGGACAAAAAAAAAATCCCTTTTTAACAATATTTTAACAATAAGCCAACCACTGTAAAGTACAACCGGTTAGACCCATAATTATATATATTAGTGTCCGATTACCGTCATCGAACAATTAACGTTATATTGTGATAATACAGAAAATTTTAGGTTGTAAAAATATTATAAAATAATATCTTTTGAGCATACAAAATTGGAAGAATAACTTGAACAATTACTTCAGTAGGACTAAACTATTGCTAAATCGAATTAATTGTCAATCGAAATGTTTCCAATTTTCTCAGCTCTTTACAGCTACTTCTTAGTTCTTACAGTTTTCATACGGAATTTATTCACTCAGGTCTCCAATAATAGAGATCTTCTACTTTAATACTAAAACTAAACTCCTATGATTCAAGTTTTCATTTTTCATTTGAAACTGATATAATCACTCTGTTCGAAAATTATATATTCACAAAATTATAGTACAGGCGAATCAAAAATTGTATTCGGTCTTATTTTAAATTTGAACTGATAGGAAACTTTTATAATTAATTGGAAAAGTAAAGCTGAAATGCAATTTATTTTGCCTGAATTAAATATATAATTATTATTAATAATAATAATAATAATAATAAAATAATAATATGGAAGATAAAATATAGATAAATGGATAAATATAAAATAAATATGAGGGCAAAAGAAAAAATGAGTAACATGGATTAATTTTTTTTAACATTATTTCATGGAACATCTTTTTTATTTTTATTATTTAATTCATATTTAGAATTCAATTTTATTGCAATTCAAAAAAATCAATTCTCTGAAAATTATCAAATAGATTTTATTAAACTTTTTGAAAATATAATTGTTCAAAGGCAACTATAATTAAATAAAGGATCTTAATAAAGACATTTTCTCATTTATTAATTATTTTCTCAATTTTTTTCATCTCATAACTTTAAATTTTTCATTATTCTGAAATAAAGTTCCAATTATTTGATGCAATTTTCTACTATTGGCTTCTTTTTATTAATACATTTATAATTTTCTCTAATTTTGAAGCAAACTGTTAAATGTATTTCTTTATATAAAATTTAATTTTTTTTTTTAATTAATATGTGCTAATTACATGATGAAGATCTGTTTTAAGTTATTAAATTTAAATTCCTCAAATCAGAAATTTTTTTTTTACATATTGTTTTTTGGCAGAGCTAACATATGGGCCGCTTCAATCAGTCTCAAATCCATGAGTTATAAGTTTCTTAACATCAGCTACACAACTGAGTGGCATTAAACTCAAAATTTTGTCATAACTAATAAAAAAGTCTAAGATAACACAATGACAGATCATAAAACCGATAAAAGTAGTGCATTACTACATATAAGTATTTTATTAGGGTAATTAAATTTTTAATACAAAATTATATTTTACTTAAATGTAAAATTCCAAATTTTTTCTCATACCATGATTCTCATAAATCAAAAAAATTAAATTATATTAACTTTCAAAATGCATTAAAAAAAAAATTTTTGTAAAAAGGCAAATGAATTCTCACCTGTTTGATAGCTTTCCCAAAGGAGTCTTCAACAGCAAATGATCAGGCATTATTTGCTTAACTGCAACGCTAACACCGGCTATATAGCCAGCAAGGCCATGAATATGAACACCAAACAAAAACGAAGTCTTATATGTTAGGTAATATAACAGAATGTAATACGAAGTACTTAGTATGGCCACTCCGATATTAACGACGACGAAAAATGTCATCATTTCCCATTGGCCCCATAAGGGCTCGATTAATTTACCGCACAGTCCCACCGTCACAATATCAACACAAACCTCCCAGAAATGTATCTCTAAAAAACAAAATGTGAACGGTGTCCAAAGACAAAACAACGATGACGGGAGCATATACCCCGGTGTTACGCTAACTGCTCTTATCGCCGCATCGGAAAAGGATAAAAAGTAACTGAAGAAGATCACTATACATATGAACTTAACTGACGTGCTAGTGTTACCTAATAAAGCTAAGAATTGTTGACGTAAATATGGAATATTTCTCGGTAAATTAGTCACATTCCTCATACTGTTATACGCCATTTTTTAAGAGCTACTGACACTATCGTTTATTTTTCAGATTTTTCAACTAGTTCCATGTGTACTGCATCCTTTGAATTTAACATCCATTTACTGGATACCTTTTTTGTGGAAAGGGGAAATGAAATTATTTCAACCGTTCGCAACAAAATCCACCAATGACGTCATATTCAACCTAAGAAATATATTTAAATTTAATACGAAATATATTAACTACATAATTTGTAGTTGACTACAAATTTTGAAATGTAAAATGTTCGCTGTCAAATAAAGAATTTAAGACAAGAAATTCATTTTTAAATAAAACGGGATGGGGTTTCTGGGATCAAAATACGGCTTTAAATGTGAGAAAAGGACTAAGCTTATAAATTTTTGAAAACAAATAAAACTGGTATCATCTTTATATATTTTTTTCGATTAAAAGTCAACAAACAAATTTTCACACAAAGCACATAATTATTAATTTGGAAAATTTACATAGATGTTATTTGACAATAAAATCAAAGGATCCATAGGTGATTGTGTTTTGTAGTAAATCGAAATTTTTTTTGAATGGAATATAGATTTACAAAAAAATTAAATAAAAATTAAAGAACTTTATTTTTTCACAATTTTTTTTAATATTAATTTGAATTATAATTAAAAATTAAAAAATAACTTTTGGTAACTTAAAAGCTACATTTGGAGTAATATTTGGTATCAAAAAGCAAAAAAACAAGAAAGCTAAAAATTTATATTAAATAAAAAAGAATTATCAATATTTCAAGTCTTGAATTATTCAACGCACTTGTCAATTAATGAAACAAGATACTTTTCAAGTACCTATTAAGTAACTTACCATTAAATAACAATTTAAAAAAAAGGGGAGGATAGAGGGTTACGCATGAGAATGGTGTACATAAAAAGTGATTAATTTAACAAGTGCGTTAACTTTGTCGTTAGGCCCATTTTCAAACAAATCTCAATGGCTGGAAAGGAAAATGGAACTTCTTAAAGGGTTATTATCAATATAATATTCAATAAAAATTTCACTTACTTAATATATTGGCAAACGCTTTTAAAATTTGCCAAATTCTCGCTTTCTTTTCCAATCTTTTGTTTTTTTTTTATACATATAAATTATTCACTTGTAGCTATATTTTTCCTTTTCTCTTTTTAAATATCTTTCCACCCTATGTACAAGATTCACTTTACATTTCAATTTTTCAAAAAACTTTTTTTATTTAAATGTTTAAACATTCACATTATGCATGAAGAACGAATCGATGGAGTACGTTTTACCATGAATGGAAATGATAAAAGCAAATCCGAATATGATATTAAGCATTTAATTGGCAAAATAAATTAATGAATTTTCACGAAACGCAAAATATTTTTTGCAAATGCAGAGCTTTAAAAAAATATCAAATTGGAATTAACAAATTTAAAAAAATCGCTAAAAATTTATAATTTACAGCTCATTCATGAGTCTTCTAAATACAAGCTTCCCTTTAAGAACTCACTTAGGTTTTTCAAATCAAAATTCGAAATTTCAAGTACTTATTTAAAAAAAAATAAGTACTGGAACTGGCAAGAATAAAACTGAGTATACCATCATTAGGATTTTACAAAAACTTAAATAAGAGATTGCCATGGGAAATATGAATGAAAATTAAATAAATCCGATTGAAACTATCCAAATTTGCTTTCGATTTCCTTTACCGTACACCGAC
Organism: Ricinus marginatus; assembly: GCA_028565995.1. Lineage (NCBI taxonomy): Eukaryota > Metazoa > Arthropoda > Insecta > Psocodea > Ricinidae > Ricinus > Ricinus marginatus. The sequence goes on from JAOWBB010014779.1 coordinate 47,282, forward strand.
AATTACTCATAACATACATAACAAATATTCATAAACAATCTGAAAACATGTTGGATTAAACTATAAAAGCTCGATTAATTCATTATTAGAAATTGCGAATCTTTTTATTAAGCTTTAACGGTTTAATCCTTCAGAATTTTGATGATGAAGGCAAACTGGAATTTTCAAACAAAGTTCTTCTCTCAAAGGAGAACTTCATCGCAATGAAATAAGATTTTTCGGTTTTTAGATGCAGCGGTATGGATAATCAACCTTGTATACCATTAAGTTATATATAATTTTAATTTCCATACAAGACGCTAATAAAATCCGCATGAAAATGGAAAAAAAATTAAGAGTTCACGATGATAACATTATGTACTAACATAAGAGCCATTGAACACACACGCAAATACATATATGTTTATTTACGTGTGTTAAATATATATATATAAATTATCATACACAAAAAAAATTTGTGACATTAAAAAAACGTATCTCAACAAAACATTCCTTACTTTATTTTAAATATACGCCTAAAAACTATTAAAAACTATCAATTACCATGGTAAAACTAATAAAATAATTAAATATTAGATTTTCTAACCCTCCAGTACCTAATACAGTATTTAAAATACTGAAGAACATAAAGAATTCTGTACATGGTAAACAGGTGGGAAAATCAATATCGCTGCACATAATTCTACATTCAAATATACAAAGAAATATTATTTTGTTTGATATACAAAACTAACAATTCCAAAATTTAATATGAATTTTTAATATTTCAAATTGCGCTTCAAAGCAATTTTAAAAAAAGAAACGCTTTGGTGTTCAAGCTGGCAGAACTGCCCCGAGAAAAAAACCGCATCAAAATTCAAGTTCAATAACGAGGAAAAAAAATAAATTTTTCAATTTTGTGAATGTTAAAAAAAAAAAACTTCATTTATAGATCGCACAAACAATCTAATGCCTACTCTTTTCAATCTAAAAATAATCGAGCATCTTGAACTAACAAAATAATCGTGCCGGTATTTTTTGTAGAGATCATTTTTCATTCTTAATCAAAACTTTCCCTATTCAGACCCTGCGAAATCAAAAACTCAATGCTTGAATATGCAACCCAGTAAGAAAAAGAAATAATTTCAAATTAAGTTCGCTCGTTAAAATAACAAAATAATAAGCTCTTTAAGCAAAATTATTGTCATAGTTTAATTTTAAAAGAAAAAAACAATATACTTTTTAGAAAATTTCATCAGTTAAGTACTTTCGAAATATTTGCTGCATTGTTGCCCAAACTTTTCATGACCGAAATTGGTGTACGATTAAATCAGTTTTAAATATGAAATTTAATTTCTTTATATTATTTTGTTTCCCCAAGAATATATAACATTCTTATGTACTCTTTAATTTGAAATAACTTATATATCATCTCACAGATCGACATATATATTAATACATATATCTATATAGCGAACTTAAAATATTATTCTATGTATATTTATATATGCAACTATAAAAATATAACTTTCATCACACAATAACGATCATATATATATAATGTTGGTATATATTTAATGTCTACAATAAGTTACATCAATTTCGGTGAACCGTTATTGGGGAAATAAAATGTTAAAAAAGAATATAGAATCTTTAGAATAGTGAACTTCCAATCCTAACATTAAAGATTATTTTTTTGTGGAATGAGAAGTGGCCTTCATCTAAGAAAAAAAAAAGATGAAAGAAATAATTTCGCAGATAACAACACTCGTTGTGAAATTTAGAACAGACTTATAATGAAGATAGAAAACCGAAGGGAAATTCTGGGCTTTTCAGTGAGATCGATTGCTAATAATTATGTTACCAAGAATGTTTTTTTGAAATAAAATAAAGGTTAAGATTTTATTTACTTTTCTGTTCTTTTGCACTGATTTAATCCTTTCTTCCATTTATCATCAGGAACAGTTTGAGAACCAAAAATAAGCAATGAAAATATTAAAAAAAAAGCTCCTCTATTAGGCGGTAAAGAAGCAAACCAAATTCTCGCTTTTAACATTAATTGCTTTGGTGTCTGTGCACAGTTTTTTATATGAGCATTTGGGCCGGGCAAGAATTCGGACAAAAAAAAAAATCTTTCCCTATTCCTAGCATTCAGGAATATTCTCAAACATTACAACAGGAGGCAAAAACAAGGTTTTAAACACCACTAACAACAATTTAAGAGTATTATTGAAAGATTGAACAAATTTTAGGGGTTCCCTTGAAGTTACTGCAGCAGCTCATTCTGAATGATCCTCTCTCTCTCCCTCTCTCTCTCTGTTTTCCTTATCCACAAGCGCAATCCGCAAGACGTCATTTCCCTTGTAATATAGTAGCAATCGAAGAACGCGAATTTTGTTTCACCAATTAATAATTAAAAAACTCCTTCCATGAAAGAGGTATCCAAGGACTGTATTAAAGTTCGCATGAAGGACATTTCTTTTCTGGCGTTATCGAAAATAACCCGAGGATCCTGCGATGTGCATCTCAAACAATTCGGAGCCATAACCATTGCCAAATTCGAGGCATCCATTTTTGTAACTTGTACCACTTCCGCGCGGGAAAAAATCTAAAAATAAAAGAAAATATTTTCATCATTTATGAAATTTTCCATCTTTAAAAATAATACGGATCGGAAAACAAAATTCCTCACGATCAATTACGGTTGTTGCTTGAAGTCAATGACAGTTTCTGATGCGACCATTGATATTAAAATTGGGATAATAAAAAATTTTAATTAACTTCATCTTCATTCAATATATATACCTGAAGAAATCTAACTAAATAGCACAAAACTAATTTATTCAAATTTGGAAGTCTCTGAACTATGGCCAAGGCGATCTCAGGATCATCATGATGTGTCACACATTCGCTGTACAAACTATCCGGTATTAGAGGTTCATACAATTCTCTGTACCTGAAAATTTGATTAAACATAAAATTTTATTAAAATCAAATTTAAATTTAAAATTGCTAAGATCTCGTCATCTATAGAATGACTGATCGAAGTTTAAAACCGACAAGTATGTAACTTTAAAGGAGTAACTTACCACAGCTTCAGTAAAGATGCAGGTGCATGTGCATCAATAGTCTCTGTAGGAACTTCCCAGTGATCAATTTTGGTTTTAAGAGAATTGACTTCGTCAACGTCTGCAGACACCCGAAAAATACCTTCCGTCTGGGCTCCTGGAAAAGAAGCAAAAAAAATGAGTTCTAAGAATTAGAGAAGGGGACAGAAAAAAATTTTAAAAGCCACATAGATAAATTACCTTGCAACCTAAGAACTTCTTCCGAAAGAATGGTCTGGACCCAAGGCAGTCTTCTATTAGGGAACCGCTCTTTTTGTAGATACATTACTTCTTCTAACGTATTGCCGAACATACTGGCTCTGAATATTTGTTGCTAAAATAACGATAAATAAGTCTTGATGATTGCAATGAACAAATCGTGATGATTCGGCCATGCTTAAATTGTATTCGTAACCAAAAAAAATTCATATAAAAAGGAGACCGTTAATTTTCTTTCATTAATAAGAACTCGTGCTCGATCACGTTAATAAGAACCCCGGTATATCTTAGTACTAAAATTTACCTAAATGTTCATTAAACTCCTTCTTCCTTCAGAAAAAGAATTTTCATGTATAATTTACCTTTTTAAACTAAAATGATTTATTATATATATATTATATATTATAATATATA
>JAOWBB010014790.1:0-50916 GCA_028565995.1 Ricinus marginatus
GCCCCGGCCCCCCCGCCCCTCCCCCCCCCCGGATCGAATTGATTGATGAGGAACAATTTCGAAAATTCGATACGAAAATGATATTTAAACTCATGCATTAAATTTATTGTCCTCCTGCTATTTATTTATTTTTTTGGTTCTTTACGGACCCTCCTCATTCCGCTGTTCTTGTGGAATGCGAGAGCCGGGCAGGAAAAACGTTTTGTGTTTAGGGGCACCAAATCCGACGTGGCAGAAGACCCACACGGGCAACTCGTTTGTTTGGTCTGCGGCTCCCGTCCCGAAACGAGCGACGGAAGTTCTCTCAGACGGAAAGCGGCACGATGTTCTCGCTCCTCTGAAATCGGGAGAGGGACACCGAATTTAATAACGGGAAAGTTTGATGGGAGCCGCGGGTCGTTTTGTCCGACGCCATCGAACCATTACCACTTTCCACTTAAGAGATGGTAAAGATTTTTCCTTTCTTTGCCTCTTTGATGTGCGCTGTACATTTCACAAAACAGTTCCACCTGATCGCACCAAAGTCTCATTCCCTTCCACTGCATTCCGCATTATTCATTATTGATGTTAGCACAGAAAAAAAAAAAAAGTCAAGGTTTGTTGAGCATAAGAGGTCAATTTTCAATCACACTGCCATTTATGGCATCTGTCAGGTGCGCAGATGATAATTTTTAGATATTTTAATCTTAATGCTGCACACCGGTTCTGTCTGTCAACTCGTAATGCACGCCAAACTATATATATATATATACATATATAAAAGAAAAACCGAAAACCGTACGCGCAAAGCTCTCTGAAGGCTTATATTCCACGATCACGATTCGGCCCATGAAGGAAGCTATGCATGCTGGAATTTTCAGCCTTCTTGATCTGTGCCATTGTTCTTTTACAGTCCTGACGAGTCAACTCCTCTACCGGAACAACCGCCGTTCCTTGCCGCGTTCAAAATTCCGATATTTCGACGTACTCCGGAGCAAAGTTTATACATAGCTTTTTCATGTTACTCATGCATTCAAAATATAAGCAAACATAAAGTGCGCGGCGGTTCCATTATTTTCTTTTGTCATGAAAATTTTCAACATTTCACAGTTAAAATGTCGGGCTTTTATCAAAATGCCGAATATTTTTAGTTCGATTCATAGAGGGGAAAATTACGTGCCAATATTTTATCCAGATCCCACATACAGGCAATGGAGATTTTATTTATTATTTACTACAGTATGCGTAATTCCGTCTTCAGAAGCCAAGTCAAAAAAGGATATCATGCTTGTGTGTCACATTTGAAAACTCCCATCAAAAAAAAAGAACGGAAAAGGTAAGGAAAGAAAGGAAGCGAAAATGTCAAAAGGTAATTAATATGTGTTCCAACAGGGAAATGATTCTTGGTCTGAGAGCCTTAAGCACCTCCATGGTCGCTGAACCATTAAAATTGCTCCGTTCGTTTTTGATTAAAAAAATGTTAAACCAAAATTAAAATGTATCAAGAAGGCTGAAAAGGTGAACGTGCACTTTCCGCCGTTTTTGTAGAGGAAGGTTTTTTTCCTTTCCTTCCAAAATGGCGAAGGCGATACGGGAAATTCCACAATCGAAAATTGAACGATTGGAGAAGTCCGGGACGGGGTGAGGGATGAATTTTTTTTTTTTTTTTTTAGTGGCAGAAAAGGAGAAAAAGAAGGCGAAACGAAAACGAAAGCAATAACCGAAGGAAGTTACGTCTCTGCCGCATTTGCAAGCAATGGCAGTCTCTCGGCGAAAAAACAAAGGCCTTGCGAACCGCGCCGGGCGACAATTGCCCCAGTCAGCAGTTAAGCGAGCAAAGTCATGCGCGATATCGGTTCGTTTCCTCTCCCCAAACGATAATAAGTCAAAAGCTTCGTGCGACCCAGGAGGAGGGGAAAAAAAAAAAAACAATGACGGATAAGCATAACGTGTCACTTGAAAAATGTGGAAGCAGACGACGAGGCCCGCAGGGAGACGTGGGAAATTAAACGGCGGTAACAGTCAGAAATTTGCCGGGCGAAAGGCTCTTTCAGCGACGGGCATTTTTACCCGGCGGGAGGAAAGTCTTCCGCCACGGTTACTTCCGGGGGCTCGGGCGTTCGCAGTGACGTGCCGGGTATGGTGATTTTTTTTTCTTTTTCCCCGCCGGCTCAGTCCTTCGGAGCGTGCAACCTTTCTTAAAGTGTTCTTCGTGAAAGTCTCGCTGAGAGAGAGAGAGAGATGAGAGAAAAAAATGACGAATCGGAAGCCGCGCCGAGCTGCGTCGCACACAACGACGATAACCCCCCGCGATCACGAAGCGAGGTCTCTTGATCTCGGTTTGATTGGTAATTAACATGCTGATGACCCGACCGCTGCCATTTCCGATGACACCTTAACGGTGTCAGGATTTTGCGAAGCGAAAGATGAAAAAGAGGCTGCGGAGTGCGGGAGCTGTTCAGGCGCAAAAAGTCGAATCGAACGGCTGGTTCGATTTCTCCGCAAAGCGAGGTCGAAGGTGCGTTCAGGAAGTTGAGATTCGAAATTTTGCGATAAAGCGCCGAGACCGGGCGCGGAGTGTCGGCTAAATATTTGCCGTCCCGCATTTTTCCGCTCTCGGATCCGAATTTTTTTGACGCGCTCGGTTTTTTTTTTTTCTTCTGAGAAATCATCAAACCGAGGCTATCGTCTTTTGTCTTAGGCGCATGGAACTCTTAGCAGGATGCGGAGAGCGTTCAGAAAGCGAAGCGCACGAGCTCAAATTACGTTGCACGCCATCTAGAAAAAGGCGCATCCAAGGTCCGGCGACCTTGATTGCACATCCAAGTTTTTTTTTTTTTTTCTTCGGTTTTCTACTCCGTCGATTCGGTCACCGAATTTATACTTTGCTCGCGCGTTGCCTGCTCTCGACGTCAGTTAAATGCGACGCAACTGTCGACGGGCACGGAGGAAAATCCGGAGCCCCCTTCCTTGCGGGACGCGGCCTCCTGCATTCACTTGGCAGATGCAGTCCTGCACTTTCCATTTTTCACTTGACGTTTATTAAGTTATTCGATTTAGAAAGTTAAAAATTTTCTTTCGCGGCCCGTGATCCTATTCCTTTTTCTCGCTCCCGAATAATTCCAGGTAAATTCTTTTTACCCGATGCGAAACGCACGTACGCAAACGCTGCTGGCAACGTTCAAAAGCAAAAACGTACACATAATGCCTCGGCTTTTTGTACTCTAAGAATGAATAAACCATTAGGGCATTATTCAAAATGACAACAATGGATGGAGGATATGCCTACCCCGACATTTTTTTTATTTTCGTATTTTTTGTCTTGCACACAAAACCTTGTTCCATACTCAACAAGTGTTTCCAACATACGGTGATCTTTCATTTTTGTCATTTCCAATTTTATGAAAATCGTGTACCGTCACCAGCTTCGGCCCCCCCCCCCCCCGATCCCGGAACCAGTTTAACTAATGGTGCGGCAGCGTCTCCCGAAAAAAAGCGGGAAGACACCATTTTCCAAGCGCGGTTTTGGTTTTTCGACGCCCTACAGCGTGCTGAAACGGAGAAATGGATGAAATATTGAATTGGGATTTTTTTTTTTTTTGTCGCGCGGCCTGGACGCAACGTTAACACAAAAAGTCGGGCACAAACACCACTGGGATTAATGGCTTTAAGTCGGAAGCTAAAACGGAGTTGAAAATTATTGCCAATAGTACGGATGAACCTTGACTGTCCGGGAAATGGTTTAACTCTGCTGCTACGTGCAACAGAAAAAAAAAAAAAAAGCAGTTTTTTGATAACTGCGAATCTCGGGGCTCGCGGCAAAGCAAAATCGATACTTGGTCAGAATTTTTCCGACTTCCGCAAAATAACTTCTCCGCTTGTGATTTCCTTCCGCTGGTTCGAGTCCGAGCGTCATTCAATCTCGCAACTTGTTTCGGTGCGTTTCGCTGCATTTCACATGTCTAACCCCGTTCGAGCGGGTTGCACGCTCTCACGGGAAACATCCGGTGGAGCGAAGATTGCGGCGTTTATCCCCGTTCCAGTGCTGCGGAATCCTCGAATGCCGAAAGGCAGGCGGAGAACATTGTCACGAAAGGGTATAAATGGATTGAGAAACCTGATATATTTGACAGGGGTTACAATACCTGTCTCCCTTTCCTTCGGCTATTCAAATTTCCCAAGGTATTTATTCATCCACGGCTCGTTTCCGCTTCTGCACCGAAATATCCCTTTGTTTTCCGGGGAATATATATATATATTTATATACGGAGAAAGTAGGAGGTGAAAATATTCGATTCCCTTACGGGACAAAGGCTTTCATTTCTATTACTGCCAACAGCAAAGATGTAAAACCTTATGGGGTTAATTTGCATCCAACATACATTTTAAATATTTTTTCCGGAGCGGAAGGTTCGCGCTCGAAAAAATAATCCCATATGTCGGATTTCAACCCCTCCCCCCGGCCGATATCAAGGGATTTCTGCATAAGACGGGTTTCAGGTCGACCGATTTGAGAGCTCCGGCGGGGGTGAGAAATTTTCCCGCGGCCCCGCCCGAGATCAAAAATTTGGGCTTCGAGAAACGTTTCACCGCAAATTCCCCCGTTTGCCGCCGAAAAGGACGGCCGGATTTGATGAACGTCATCCGTTTAATTAATCCCGTCGTCAATACGTTTTATATCGGTCGTCTGCGGGCGACCGCAGCGTCACGAGAGAGCGAAAACTGATTTTCGGAGAGCGGAGGAGGATTGCCCCGGTGCAAAATCCGAGCGGCGAACACCTCTGCTGACACCCGGGCAGGTCCGGTTGCGACCTGCTGCAGCCCCCCCCCCGGGGTGAGGTTCAGGGGGTCGATAATCCACGGTGCTTCGGGGGGATGCGCGCGTAAGGGCGGCCATTTCTCATTTTGCGCTCGTTAACCGGGATAATTCATGCCCGTTTTGAGTGATGCACCTAACGGACCGCCGACGAATTTGCGAAAACATTTAGCTCGCCGTACGAGAGTTTCGACGTTAAAAATCGCGACGATAATTTTGCACGGCGTAAAATGCCCTTTGCCGGGGGGCATTTTTACGGGAGGCGATTTTCCCATTTTGTGGCGCCGAAAATTAACCTAATCACGTGGAAGCCTTTTGATAAAAAATCTTTATGCGTTCCCATCCTCGGCAGGCGTCGTCCCTCGTCTTAACAAACGGCCGATAACGCGGTATCAATCTTATTTCGGGGCCCTTTCAGCCATCTTGATGCCCATTAACTCTTGCACCGGATTTAACGGGCGATTTTGATGGATTTCCGACGGGATTCGAGCCGTAAAACGTTTATTTTATTAGCACGGGGCGGTGTCGGACGCCGGTCAATATTCACGATGCCTTTTCGAACGCGGAGCTCGTGCAGTTCTGCTGGCGAAGTAAAGATGACCGTTACGTATGAGGTTTTCCCGCGGTGGGGAGCGACCCCCCTCCCGGGACTCGGACGCTTCTTCCGGTGGCGGCGAAAATCCCGAGCGTTCAGCCCGGGGAAAACGAGAAGGAAGAAGACTCGCGCGCCCAAGGTATTTCCCCGCCGGACGCACCCAAATCGTTAAATAATTGCACGAAGGTGCAAGTTCGACTGGAAAAATCTCGGAAAATTTTTCAAAATTTGAAAATTAACATTAAAACGCACGAGTCGAGATGCCTCGCGGCAGCGGAAAATCCTCCCGCACCGAAACCCGCGAGAGATCGAAGTTCGACTTCCGCCCGGAATGCGGCCGGGCGGTTGAATGTCTGCCGGGATCCCGCAGATATCGACGGGTCGATCCCGAGGTGCCTCCAACCTGAAAAGAGAGAGAGAGAAATAAAACCGAAAGTCTCGCACGAGGTCTCCGATCCGGAATAACAACGAAAGGTGTTGCCCCGGTCTCCCGCACAGTGGGTCCTTTGTTTTCCTCGCGGCGTGTTCGTGCCGCGGACGGCGAACGAAGTCTGAGACGTGACCCGTCGGGTCTTAAAATGTTGCTTTTCGAGCGTTTATTGGATGCGGACTGTCGTCCGAACCGCCACCGTCCGGGGTGGCGATTCGGCTGCGCCCGCCTCCGGCGCGGGAAACCGGAGGCTTGGACTCTTCCATAGTTCCTGCGGAAAATTCGGCACATCCTTAACTTTTGCTGACGGATGATTGATCTCTGCCGGAAATTTCCATTATCGAACGCCGTCGACTCTTTTTTTTTTTGTCATTCACGGCAGATCTCTCAACGTCGATACATCTAAACTGACTTTTTCGCTAATTTGCACGTTAGGCAAATTAGTTGGTGCCACGTCATCAATATGAATAAGCACCAAAATAGATTTCAATTACGGGGCAATTTCTTATTTTAGGACTTCTTGTATTTCCGTACAAAAGCAAGATCCCCAGCACTCTCTTTTTTTTTTTTTTTAGCTGACATTTTTCTTTATTTTTCGTTTTCAGGTAAGTTTTCAACAGCCTTTTTTGGAGTTCGCCATTATCCAGGTCTGTCGCTTTTGCGTGTCGCTTCCGGCTCCGCTTTTTGGAATGTGAAACCGGATGTTTTTATGTCCGCCACCAGTCATTTTTCGGCATGCGTAACTTTTTCCTTTTTCGGGAACCGTCGTTGGTTGTTCCGACGTTTCGAATTCTTTTAACCCCTAAAAATTTTTTTTTCCGATCCCCCGAGCGTCTCTGCCGCCGCCTCTTTCGCTGGCGCGTTAATTTCCTTTCTTTACGCGATGAAACGCTGCGGAACCGTCGATTCATCCGTGCCGTCCGGGAAAGGCACAAAAGCTTCCGCTGCAACGGGTGCCGCGAACCTTTTGCCTTTTTTTCCCCTGCCGACCGCTTTTCCGCTTCGCGATTTCCGCTACTTTTTTCGTTTCGCATCGGTGAAAGGAAAGCAAAAAAAAAAAAAAAAGGCGAGGGATGAAATTTAATAAGAAAATGAGGTGCTGTCGCCAGCCTCCCTTAGAGTCCTTTTTGATTCTGGGGAGCGGGGGGCGGGAAACGGGAAATTCCGCATTTTGTTTGGCTAACTGCTCTCCATATATTTCGCTGCAGCGAACGGTCATTCACGTTTCATGATTCACCTTTGTCAGGTCGGGATCACGTATGGCGATCGGCGATTGCTCACGGGTTTGCTCGCTTGAAAGGCCCGGCTCGTGACACGATGATGCGGACGCAGATATCGATTTTAACATCGTTTCACACTTCAAACGGCCGAATGACGGAGATTAAAAAGACGTGAATGTTAAGAAAGGAGCAAGACGCAGTTGCAGCGTGCTGCGGCCTCGGGTCCAGTGGTTTTCCTTCTTCGTAACGCGATGCGGTCCGGCAGCGTAACCGGGTAGCCCTGCCACGCCGAAATTGGCTTATAAAGGACGAGGGCCGCGGGCGAAAATCAGCCGTTGGCACGCCTGTCGGGCCGTCCGTCGTCGACTTCGCTTAATTGCCGTTCCGCCATTATTCATTTAACCTAAAATTTCTTTTATTCAGCAGCGGAATTCGTCTGCAATTACACAATTTAACGGCTTCGTCACCAAACCGAAGGCCGGGGAGGTTTAGAAACGGTTCGCTGAAAATAAAAAGGAGAACGGATCGATTCCCCGCGCCTGACTCTCTTCTAATACGCGGTCTACAAACGTGCGCGAGACGCGCTCTAAAAGGCGTCTTTTCCTTTTTTTAATTTCAAAACTTTGCATAAGTGTTTTCTCCGATTTTCAACCCTAATTTTTTTTTATCGCTCCCTCCGTAAGGGATTTCGAATATTTTTTTTTTCCTTCCGTTTCCTCCCCTAAACGCCGAAGCTCGACTCTTCCAAACCTTTTTCCTTGTTATTAATCGAATATCTCCGGAGATATTCGATTAATTTTCCTTTCCTTTTGCTCCGGAAGAAAAGATTACTATGCAAATTTCGGAATCCGCCTTCAGCAGGTTGCTTTCCGGTTTCCAAAGAGGGGCGCCGGTGCCGGTTCACTGCTGCCACGAAACCAGAAAGAGCAATTTCCCCGACTTCGACAGCCGCGCTGCCGAATGTTCCGAAGTCTTTTTTTTTTTTTTTTTACCTCTGCAAAACGTTTTTTTCGCAGATCCTCCACGTGCGTGCTCGTGTCATTAACGATCGACGTCGACGCCGTTTATGCATGTAATAATTTTTTTAAAAAAAAAGAAACTCGGGAAGAAAAGGAAAGGCGTAATGGAGAATAATATTTCCGATGATGCATCCATTATTTAAAGAGTTTCCGCATCTGCATTCAACGGCGAAAAATTTTTAGCTCTCTCTCTCTTCCCCGCTTAGCCTCGTCTCCTTGCCAGCATTGCTGCCGCTGCAGCGTAAAGTTTCAATCAATCTGACGTTTAAGATCGCAGTTATCAATCATCACATCGCCAAAATGTTTGCATGGCGTGTGAAAAACGATTTCGTGCCCCGGAATTCCGTTATCAATAATTTCCGAAGCACGAGAAAAAACGTGGAAATAACGCCCGCGGCCACTTGTCGCCGTAACCGGATGCGCGGGTGTTCGGACGCGATCCTTTCCGCACCGGCAGATCCGGGCGAACGGCAATCCTGATAGCGCACAATGCTGGTTCCACGCCTTCAGCGCCGTTTCCCCTAAGCACCGCAAAATTAACGGAGGCTGCTACAATTATTCCGACTACAGCGCGAACGATTGTTAGGTGCCGAGCCATTCCTCCTCTTTCAAGGCTCTCGCAGTGCGCAGATCGCGGTTCTTTCGCCCGTTCAGTCAGTGATGCCAACCCCATTTTAACGTGGAAGATTAATGACTCCGGATCTTAGCTCCCTTCTGGGGTTAAGAACCGTCATTACATCCGAAGGAAGCAAGCTACCATTAAACGCCTTAATTATGATCTTACATTTTTTTTTTCCTGCTTTTTCAATTCTCGTGTTCTTTTTCGAGACAAACCGCCACCGATCCGGCAGCTTTTATCCATTATGTCAAATTTCCAGCCGGAAAATTTCCCCGCCCGAGCCGCGGGGCGGGAGCCAATTAAGGAAATCCCCGCCGCCGAAGAGAACGCAAACTTATTTATGTGCTTGTGATTCCGTCCAATACGGAAACGCTTAGAGACAATTTAAGCATTATCTAGGCTCGTTCTGTTTAATGGAGAGAAAAAGAAAGACGTGGAAGCAGGCAATTAAAAAAGAAAGTTTAATTTCCTGGTCTGGGAAAAGGAAAAAAAAAAGCGTTATCTCTTCCGTTTCCCGGTCGAGCTTTCCTCACTTTTCCGAATTTCCGAGTGTGTATCTACTTCCGGACGTTCCGCTCTAATCTGCTTGCGTTTCTCATCTCCGTCCGAAAGATTAAAGTCGAGACCGCGAATTGCATTCCTTGACGTGACCAGGTTGCTTGCGGACTTTCCGACGATCCCGCAGCTTCATCCCGTCCACCGATTTTCGATCCGTCCCGCTATTGATTTTCGAGCGGCGGAAATTACCGTGCGAGATGTTCTCTCGCGACCGCCATTAAAGCGGCTCCCTGCGATTCGATCTTGGCAGGGACGCAAGAATTTTGCGGAAGTTTGGAAGATGTCCGTGGCCGTTCACCCGCGATTTCTGCCACGTTTTTGCCGGACCCCGCATCCGTTCAGCGGCATCCGCATTTTCGAACCGCTTCCGTCACCCGTCCTGGGGTGGGGGAGGGGGAAGCCGACGACCGGAAGATGTCGCAACGCGGAGCTCGGTACCAGGGAAGCCCGCCGTTAGGCTTTTCCCGTCGAAGCAATCGGGAGGCGAGTTTTCTTCTAACCTCTCCGGCAAGTTTCGCGGGTGCTCACCCGAAGCCGCTTCGAAACTTTTTCTCCGCCTTCATCCCGCGCCCGCCTCTCGGTTCCGTTCGCAGTTTGCCGCCTTTATCCCGGGACCGAAGTCGTAATAAACGAGGCGGAAATCGCGTGGAATCCCACACGCACGCTCCTCCGGGGGTGTTCGCTCCAGCCCTCGACCTGGCTTTTATCCGGCGCTAACTTGCGGGATTCTCCCGGGACTCCAGATGTGACAAAAATCGGGTGGAGTTTAAATATTCACGAAACATTCCCATCGGACGGGGTAGAAACCGGGGGGGTTGGGGAGGGTGTGGGGTCGAAGAGGAGAAATAATTCCCACTCCTCGGAATGACAAGCCAAAAGACCAGCTTGAGAGAATAATTCAGCAGCTCTTCGGGGATCGCATAATTTACGTTGCCTTCCTTTGTTGTTTCACTTTTCCGCTTTCCAGTTCCCCTTTTAATGTTATTTTTAAGTAGGAAACGGCATTTTCCTGCACCCCCCAGCTAATCGCATCCCTGCCAAACTTTCGCGGCTTCGCCGACTCCCGGCACCGGATATCGAAGTGTCGATTCCGGAAAGGGACACTTCCAGCGTCGCGGCCGACACATCCCGACAATCACGCTCGCAATCGCGTTTAACCATAATAAATGACTTTTAAATTAATTCTTTTTTCATCCCCGGATTTTTCGTTTAATTAATCCAACATCGATTAAGATTACACAAAAGTGATGAGCTTCGTTCCACGGAGTGGAAACTTTGAAAAAAAAAAAAGCGGGACATTAATCTTAATCGAGTCGTTTCTCGTCGGATTCGGGTGCGGAGTGCTGCCGGGCGGGGAACCGGCGGCGTTGCCGTTTTGTTTAATCTCCAGACGACCCCGGGAACGTGGCAGGATGGTGACCAATTATCGGCAAATCATCGACTCCGAATTGGTGTCTTGCAAAAGGCAGGCGGAAGACGTTTCATCGGCCGCGGAACGAAAACGAAAAATGAAAAATGAGTTTTACCGTCAAAATCACAAATCGCTTATAAATGGCTTCGCATAACCTCCCCGACTATCGCCGGTAAGTTATCAAAAGACAAGGCAAACGCTTTTCCTTAATGGCGCTGAAGGGGTGGCGGCGGCTGGAGAGGAATTTGCTGAAAGCTCCGAAGAAAATCGCTTATTGTTCTCCAATGAGACGTTCCGCGTCATGGCAGTTCATACAGAATAAGCTTCTTTCTTTCTTCCTTTCTTTTTTTTTAATAAAAAGAAAGAAATTGGTTTTTTTTTTATCCGAAAGTTTATTAAAAAGTTGCGGTTAGATGATGCAGAACCGCGGGGGTAAAGCCCCGAACGCTTTCCCTTTAAATTGCTTTCATCTTCTGCAGTCGCACGAAAGGGCTCCGGAGCCGGAACGCGAATTTTTCTCTTCGCAAAGCCGCAGACGAACGCGGTTTTCGACGGATACGTTCGAAGGAATCGATTTCGGATCCGGAAAAATATCCGAATTTGATCCGTCGCGGTCCCGGGATTTCGCTCCCGTCGGCCGGTCTGCGGGGAGACCGGGAAAGATTTCCCGGTTTTGCCCGGCGGTGGAAATTAGTTCGAAACTCGAAGCTGTCGACGGGACCGGAAGAGGCTCGCGCTCGAACGAAAACGTCAAACGCATTCACCAGCGGCAAATGACTCGGAAGTGTATTCGCCCGCCTGACCTCGTCTTACCGCGATTTCCGAACTCGCTCCAGGCGAATCCATTCGGGGGTTAAGTGGCGGATTTTTTACCCGTTCCCGAAATCAACGATCATCGAACGGGGTCCGCGGACGAAAAAAACCGAACGCGCGAACCGGGCGTGCAGTTTGGGTTGATCGCGGGGGGAACGGGGGGCCGGCACGGCGAAAACGCGAAACTGCGCCGGCAGCATATGCAAATCCCCGTTGAATTTATGTCGCATTTATGATTGCCGAAGGTGGAACCGTGATTTATTCGCAACTTATGCAGTTGTACGTTATTCATTGCCGATTGCGCTTCTCCCGGGGTGATTTTTAACCACTGACGTGATGCTTTGCTTTTCGGTTCTTTCTCCCGCATAAATTTTCACGCCGTCGGGCTTTGCTTCCCCTACGTCGAGATCTCGATTTTTTCCGGGGGCTTTTGCCTTCCTCCTCCGCCGCGGGGTCGCTGCTTTCTTTCGGGGAAGCCTTCTAATTAAACCGCTCATTGTTTCGGCGTGCAACAATGATGCCGGCGTCGAGGCAGCGAAATACAAAAAGTAGCCTCCCCACGGCATTTTGCTCTTACATTGTCTCCTCTCCCGACGCTATCTGCAACGCCAGCCTGCCATAAACATTTTTTATTGCTCGTTATGTTTTTACGACCGGGAAGAGTCAAAGGAGTCCGGAACGATTTCCCCCCCCGGAGCATAATAGAACATAATAACGATAATTATTACGATCTCGTAATAAGGCGACGTTTTTCTCCGCGACACCCATCGTTTAAAAGCTCTTATCCTTTATCTTAATACCTCGGATATTGTAAACACGGTTAATGCACGGTTTAAATACTTCGATAACGCGTATTTGAACTTATAAACGAGGATTCACTTAATATTTGCTTTCTCGACATCAGATCTGCTGCTGTCGTTCCGGTGAGCAATCGGAGGCGCTGCCTTCCGGTGCTGTCGATCACGGTGCTTTTTTTTTTTTCCTCTTTTTATTTGTTTTACGAGCGGATCTTTTCATCTTATCCGATAGTCGCTGGCAATTGAGTCCCGGATTGGTTGCCTTGTTTTTTTTTTTAGTCACAGTTTTTTGGCGTGGATGTTTTTACTTCCCCTTCACGAATATCCAACCCCCAAAAACACGAATCCTTTTCCCCGTCCACTGTTCGATTTAATTATTTGTTTAAGATTGGTCAGAGATAAACCGGGGAAAGGGCCGTTAAGAAAATGAAAAGTTTCTCATCCTTCGGCGACGTCTTGGTTTCTCTTATTTTTTTTTTTTCTTTTTTCCATCCCCTTTTGCCTCGTCCTCTTAAGTGAATTGATTTTTCCACAGCTTTATTCCGCCTCTTTTTGTGGGAGATGTATGTGTCTGCGGCGCATCTCGTATAGGATTTTGATAAATTATATCCTCCTCCACGCCAGCCTGCCTTGGGTCTTTTCATCAATCTCCCAATCCGCAAAACCAGCGCTTCGGGATTTCCGATTTAGATGCAGGAAGGGCGGAAAACCTCGCTCGATTTTCATTTTGCAGGCTTCGAAACGGGCAGTCGCCATGATTCCGGGGGGATGTTTTTCATTTTTTTTTTACTTGTCCCGTGGAAACCATTAATGCGCTTCCGAAAAACCAGTTCTCTTTTGTGGGGTTTTGCATGTCAAGGTTGATGCAAGAATAGACGGTGTGGCCCGTTCGAGCGTCCTACATCCAAAGCTGCAGACGCCCAGGCCAAATGCTATTTCTGCCACGGTCACGAATCTTCCGTGCAGAAATAGCTGATTTGTAACTGCAGCAAAATATTCCGTCGATGGGAATGATCCCGAAGGGCGGGATCTCTCGGAATCTCGAAGGCACGTCCTTTTGCGCCGTCCGATCGCGTTCTTGTGCCACCTCCAGAATTCCGGTCCCCAACCGGAGGGGTCTCCGCTTCGCCGCAGGAAACACCGTCCGGCTTTGTCGTCGTCGAGGTCCCCCGCCGATCTTTTTTCGTTTTCCCGGGGAGCACGCGGGAGATTCCGTTCGATTTATGCGACTGAATAAGGCGAAAAGGGCGTCACGCCCGAAAGGACGCAGGAAATCCGCTGAAAGAGAAGCAGGAAAAATTTCCATTCCAAAATAATGGCGTGAAAATGATTTCGTGAAAAATGGGATTTTTGTCTCCGAAGAATTTTGATTTCCATTGTTCTTTTAGATCGTAATCAATTCCTTTTCTTCCCCGGAAGGATCCTGCAAGAACCTCCGGTATATGATTATTCATTACTGTTTTTTCGCGTTTCTAAATCCCTTTCGCCTTCCTTTTTCATTCTTCTCCTTTCCTTTTTCTTTGAGAGAAAAAAAAAAGTTTTCATGACAGTTCGTTACATGGGAGTGCTTTATTTTCTCTTCCTGGCACGGTCGATTTTCCCAATTCCAATCACGTTCCTGGCAGCCTTACACGTAACATTCATTACTCGTATTGATTATTCTTATTATATTAAATAAATAGCTATTTTAAATATTCACCGTTCAAAATAAGGTGTTTCCCTTTTGGTTAGCAGACGCTGTCACGCACGCAAATGAGTCGCTCTCAATCGGGAGGCGGCATCGCCCCGAAAGCGGGTCCCTCCTACCGCCGTTTTTCTTTTCGAAAACGGTAACCTAAACCCGTTTCCCACGAAGGGATTTTCCCTCGTGATTATTACCATCCGAAAATCCTCATTTAGCCGTTTTCGTCCGGTGCATGCCGGAGCTTTTTTCCGCTTTTCCTTGTGAAATTTAAGAAAATAAAGCAAACGAAAGGAAATCCCTTTTCCATGTCGTCGCAGAACGCCACGTCTTTCCCGGTGAACCCCCAAAACGCTGCGCGAAAGAACTGCGTTGATGCCTTTCACTCGAGCGGAGATGGTTAACCGATGAAATGAATAACTGCCCCGGGCGCAGGACAAACCGAACAGGATAAAGAAAAAAAAAATTGAACCCAATCGTCAAAACGGACCTATCATAACGGAAGAAGTTTGAATTACTAATGTAGCACTCGAATGTGAATTACGTTCGTGCCTTACGAAAATAAACCCTTCTGGAAAGTGATTTTCGTTGAGATTGACTCGAACGAGAGTTGGGGGGGGGAAAAAATAAAGCGGGTTGCGGAAACACCAGGAGAACATTGGAAACGGACCGGGGAAAAAAACAGAGAGAAATTGGGTTGCGGGATCGAAAAAAATCAAAAAAAAAAAAAAAGAAGAAGAAGAAATTGCGAGCGAAAAAAAGAAAAGCATGGGAAAGAAGGAGAAAAGTCGCTCCGACCAGGGGCTGCCGCGGATTTACGTGGCAGCAGACAATGACGGATAATTTTCCCTAATCAATACGGCGGAGGCCGCGGGCGGACAAGGCGGCGGTGGGAGGGAAGTGGATTTCGCAACCTCATCCCCAGACGCCGAATTCAAGCGCTGCACACACGGAGAGCATTAATTTCGGAGGCTGCGGAAGGGATTCGCGCCCGCAAAATCGAAGGCGAAATCTTCGAGGGGTGAATTATTTGCGGCGGCTCTTACACCGAAACTCTTCCAGGGGGTCTCGTTAAATTAGATTTTTCTTATTTTCTCAATTTTTCTCTCTTTTTTTTTTTTTTCTTTTCATAAAATTTATACATCCGGAGGAGAGGGAAAACAAGCGCGAGGCCTCTAAACGAACGCATTTCACCGACACCGGGAAACGTTATTCCTTTGCTAATGAAATCCCGGATTTTCGAACGCTTGGGCGGTGAACGAAATCCAAGGGAAGTCGAGGCATAAGATCTGAAGAAAATGAAAATCGCAAAAGCTCAATAAATCATTCACTCCCAGTCAAAGATGCGAATACAAATTTTTCCTCTCTCTCTCTCTCAATTTTCCCGATTTCGAAATGCATATCTACCCACATGAGCACCACTTTCCTGTTTTCTCACTTCGACTGATAATATATTAAATACAAACTTCTTTTTTTTTTTTTAAAGCGACGCTCCCAATGAAAAAAAAAAATATGTCGCATGCAAACAATAAAAAATTATGTGGAAGATGTGGTTACAGGACCGGATTTGAACTTTCGCGAAAAAAAAAAAAATTTTCCTAGCAAAATGGCAGATATCTTTTTCCTTCTCCTGCCGCGGGATCGTTCCGCAGACTTTTTTTAGCGAGTTTTTCCTGGGCAGAATCCGGAGAAAAATTCAAATCCTGTCCCGAAATGCAAAAGAAGTTCCTGGTCCGAAGTTATCGAAATTAGATGAAAGGGAAAGGACGAGAAAATCGAATTAAGAATTCATTAAATTCTCAATCCTTTTGTTCTTCCCGGGGTTACGAATCGGAGAATACACCGTTTGAATGTATGGATGCTGCGGGGGGAGGAAAAAAAAAATTTTTCACCCCCCCACCCCAGACCGGCAGGAGATTGTCTTCGGAACGCCTGTTAATTATTCAAGAGCGTAAATTTTCATTGAAAAGAGCTTAAAAATGGGAGAGCTCCGCGTTTCTGCCCTTCCTTCCGAGCGTTATTTTGCGAAAATGAAGCACGGTCCCTGAAAAACGCCTTTGATGGAAGGGCTTAGGAAGAGAGTAATAGTTTTTCAAAGGCTAATCCCATCAATTTTCGAAAAATTCTCCTTCCAATTATCTTCCCTGGATAAAATGAAAATTTATCTTCCAGACTCAAACCGAATTTTTCCCCCTTAACTTCGAATCAGGAGCAAAGGGCAAAAAAAAAACTTGCTTTTCCACCCTTGCCGGAGGAGGCAGATAAATTGCGGAATATAAATTTCGGGAGCTCCAACAACTCCGCTGCCGGATGGAAAGAAAATTCTTCGGTTGGGCTCGAGAAAATCGCCGCCCAGAAGGTTCGAAAAGAAAAAGAGTCGAGGCTTACCCGGGGATTTTTTTTTTTCCCCGGGAAATGCTGCGGTATCTCGCATAAGAAGCGATCCATTTTGGAAAAATCGAAATTTTTCGCATTCGACGTGAGCGATTCCAACGTGCAAGGGCGATTTCAGGTACCGACGTCCGCCGATCGGGGAAGTCGCACATTTCAAACGAAAGGCCGGTCCCGGGATTTTCCACGGACGATGCGTAAAAAAATTTTCCCACCACGAAAACACGGTTAAAAGAACCACGTCCCGACGCCCGGATTTTTTTTTTCTGTTTTCTTTTCTCCCATTCCACCGGGTCGGGTGCGAAAATCCGAAAAAAAAAAAAAATATAGATTCGAACCTAATTCGAGGTGACTGTCAAATTTCAAAACGACAGCAAAAATGCGGGGGAAAATGGCTTTTCGGACGGTCGATTTCATTTTGCCTGAGCGCTCGGACCGGCATTGACGCTCATCCATGAAGCACTTTAAAATATTTTCTCCATTCTCCGCCACGCATCCCCCATCGAGGTTTCCGGTGTCCGCGTTTCCGTTTTTTCATCTGCACCTTCTTACCGGGGAGTTGTGATTTGCCCCCGAAGGGCACTCCTGACGGCTGACGGCAATTGAGGCACAACTACCGCGATCTGATGTGACAGCTCCCAAATTGTCGTCTCCGCGGCTCCGGGTACCGCCCGAGGGGTGCGTCCTGTTGCGAAAAAATAAAAAAGATGAAGATAGTTTTCTCGCCATTCCCGTTTTCGGAATCTCCGCGATTCGGGAGGGTTCGGCATTTCCGCCGGCCCGTGCGTCGATCGGAAACGGCCTCGGGGGTGGTTTTCCCCTTCCGCCGCCCTGTCATTCACCGGTGAGTAATGACCCGGGCACCCTTGCGGAATTGGAATAAGAATAAAAATCCCGCTGCAAAAAGCCGGACTCGAATTCGGAATCCTCTTTTACCGTCGCTCCCTGATCCACGGTCCAGACCGCATCGCGAAATTTCGATGTGCGCCCTCGGTTTCTTGCCCGTTACCGGTCAAGTAAAAAGCGCTTCTTCAAGAGTTCCCTTCCGGCGCAGGTTTTACGCCGCTGTCGGCGACCAAAAAAAAAAAAACAAAAAAATCCCGATCAAACGCGAATTCACCGCTCCCGGGGGGGTCATTTCGAGATTCTCGTCTTGGCTCCGTCCGTCGGATAAAGACAAATTCCTCGGATGTTCAAAAATGAAGGAATTGATGAGACGAAAAATTGCATTTTCTTTCCTCCCGCTCCAGATTTCCGAATATTTGTTTCGGCTGATTTTGGGTAATGCGGAAATTCTCGTTTTTACAACATTTTAACTAACTGCTCGGCTGTGGATTTGCCCGTTCCGCGCTCGGCCTCTGCCCGGCGCAAGGCGGCAGCGAAACTGCTTTTCCCTTTTGCTTCGAAATAACTGGGCACACACACACACACACACAAAATCCACGGCTAATACGAAGACGATGATGACCGTGTAAATAAATTATTAAGGCGATGCGGTCCGTTAATGGAGGAAGTTTCATGGAAGACGGAGGGAGCTTCCGGATGGGGTGGTTTCCGCCATTTCCACGGGAATGGCGGTTGGGTCAGATTAAACATTTTGACTTCCCAGTCATTTTCAAGCTTTTTTCTCCCCCCCCCCCCCTACTTCTTCATTTCGGTGTAACAAGACGAGTAATTTTATTCACTTCTTAAGGAAATTCCGAATCTTATTATATTATTATAAATACGAAACTTCCTCCTTTTTGTAATAAAATTTTCCCCGTTATTTTCCCCGGAGAAAGCGAAAAGGACGGCTAAGTAAAGGATCGGTTGTCTGGCGAACAGCAAGAAGTCAGAGGGAACTGGAAGCGAAGACGAGGAAAAAATCCGGGGTCCAGATATGGGAAATTGAATTTTCCATACGTTTATCAGAGCGTTAAGGTTTAATTTCCCGCCGTTTTAGATAATTCAATGCCGGCGTCGCACGCCGCTTGCAGCGTATCCCACGTTCACTTCTCGGGGCGAACACAAATAAAAATTTTTTACGGCAAAATCAGGTAACAGACGATGATTTTGCGACATCCTCAGACCGAAAGCTCGACGCATTCTCTCACAAAGCATTCTCTAATTAACTCCCCCGAGGCTCGTCTGCGTCGGCCTAAGACGGGTAAAGTATTAAATATCCTTATTCTCATTTTATCCTTTTCCGGTTTTCCCCGCCCCCTCCCCCTCCCCGGAACCGCAATCTTTTTGCGTTAATACGTTTAATTGCAACGTAAGGAAATTTCTCCGGCATATCGCGGGCGAAGAAGATTTACGTCTCGGATAATCTGACATTTAAGGAATCTTACTCCTTCGAGAAAAGCGAAAGCGAAATTTCTCGAAAATGAGGGGAAAATTTCAAATTTAAACCGTTTACCGGAGGAAAAAAAATTTTCAAATTGTATATAAACAAAGCGTTTTCATCCCCGTTATACATTTCCCAGCTATGAATAATTCAAAGGAATGTTTGAACGCTCTTAGGTTGGCAGCATCGGGTGAATTTATGACGTCGTTTAAGTCAATCCGGACGAAAGAGAAAAAAAAAAAAAAAAAAAACGTCTTTGTTACCGTCTCGTTAGGCTGCGTATCTTTCTTTCTCCCCTCTCCCACCCACCCTTCTTTTTTTTAACGTTTAAAATTTTGTATTTTACGACTCTCGCTTCGATCTTAATCACTCTCATTGTATTTCAATTTACTTTTTGCCGATCGGCGGGAGGGGGGAGGGGAGGGAGGCAAGGACGTCGAAAAACGTAACGGGGAATCGCGATTCGATCACCGCCTTCGCGAACTGACAATTTGGCGGCCATTTTGAAAGAGTGCCTTTCCGGAAAAATTTAATTTGAAATTAATGCGATTTCCCCGTCGCCACTCACGGCTATATATATATATTTTTTTCCTCCGTTTTCCGCGACATCCCCCGCCGGGGTGTTTGCACAAGCTCCCGCTTTCCATGTTTCTCCTTTTTCACTTCTCCCGGCGCGCGGCCGTTATATATTTTTTTTTTTCCTCCTTTAACGTTTGTTCCAGGCAGAGGACTCTTCTTTTTCGATTCCCTCCACCCTTGCCACGGTTAATTTCCCGGGCGAAATTCCCTGCGGTTAATCGATTGGAGACCCGCGAAACTTGTACACATAATTACTTTCTGCAACTTTTAATCGGGGCTTATGTCAAACAAGTTTTATGGCTTTGGAAATTAACGAATATTAAATTCAAATGCAGTCCGATCCCTAATCCCGGGATTCGGGAGCATATTAAAATGTATAATCGGAAATCGATGTTATTTTTTTTTCTTTTTTCCACTTTTTTTTTATTTTATTTTTTTCTTTCCTTTTCATTTCTCCAGCAAAACGTTTTTCCGGGGTTTCCTCTTGGTTAGCGATTCGGACCGCGGCCCGGGGGGGAGGGGGTTGGAAAGCATCAAAACAATGTGAAACTGCGTTATTGCATTACCTGCGCCACTCCTTTGACTTGTGGGGTTTTTTTTTTTTTTCAATTTTTTTCTTTTTTTTTTTTCTCCTTCCTATCCACTCATTTCACACGTTAAAAGATTATCTCCGGGAAAATCCGATTATCGAACCGGATAATTTCCGCGTTATAACCGATATTGTTTATTAACCGGAGCTTTCGCTAAGCTGAACATTAAATTTCAATTTTGCGTCTCTCTCCCGAATCGTCGGGCGCGGATTTTGTCGAACGCTGTCGACAGCAACCTGCAGCAAATACCTCGCCCGGGTATCCGCCAAAACGATCTTTCTGTCCACGTGCGTGGACAGTTGGCTCCGCCCACTTATCGCTTTCAGCTTGGGCGGAAAAAGTCAGAGAAATTAACAAAAGGAAAAACTTACGGCCCATCACTGAAGATGTAAACGTGAAAGTTCACCGGGAAGAGACTGCCAAATTAAATTATTTTATATGTAATATGCATATTTTTCGGCTTTGCTGAAAAAAAATCAGAAGATGCCGGTGTTTATTGCATCAGCGCAGAAACTCATGTTTGTATATTAATCATTCCAACGCATCGTATATTTTTCACTCTAATGTACGGGGTTATTAATTATTCATATTTGAATTACATCTTTTTTTTTTTTTTTCTTAATCACTTTTTCGTATTAATCAAAATACGGGAAATTTATCCGGCAAATGTTAGCATAAATCAAAAGCCAACGCGGATTACGGGTTATTATTCCAAATGTGATAACATAATAATGTTTTTTTCTTTTTTTTTACTTTTGCCTTTGTTTGAAACAACGAAAAATGCCTCTTGGAAAAAAATTAAATAAATAATTTTAATCGCCTGCCAAAAAGGCTGGCAACCTCAGGTTCGGCTGTAGCTTTCGTGAATCGACGCTTCAAATGTGTTCCATTGAACCCGATGTCGCCAACCGATTGCGGGGGACTCGCCTTGGATTTCAGGTGGGGCCCTGTAAAACCAGGTATGAAAATTTTCGACCATCCCCGACGGTCGAAGCGCATTCAGATTGAAAACCTTTCCCGGGGGTGCGTGCAGGGGACGTCGCAATGCCTTTGGATGATTAAAAGCCGCATTCACCTTTCCCGAGTCTGATGATATTTAATGCTTCGGAGTGCAGGGGATCGAGTTACCTTTTACTGGACAAGGCACGGGGATGAAAATTCAGCCGCAAGACCGGGTGGAGTGAAAACACCGAATTTCCGTTCCTTTTCCTCCCGTTTTGTTAGTTTTTTGCGGGACGCGAAATCATGTCTCGCATTCGACGGCAATATCCGACAAGATACCGCGAGTTAATCAAATTTTCCTCCGTCTGCAGCACCCGAAGATAACATTTCAGCCTGCTTCTTGTGCGTGGCGGGAAATGGGGCGACGTGGGATTTCCCAAATTGAAACGGTCCGGAAAACGAGCGACGTCGGCCGGGGGTTTTTTTTTTTTTTTTAATTACGTTTTCGAAAACCCCCGGAAAACCGGAGGCTCGATCCGAACGGGAGGTTTCTTAAAAGCGAACGGGCGAATCCGACGCCCGGGATTTTTTCAAGTGCTTTTCTTTTGGAGTTGCTGCGGTCTCCCAATTTCGCTCACCGCCGGAAAGTTCGAGAACGACGCGGGAGACGTGCAGCGCTGCGCGCAACCCTTGCCCGCTGGCGTCTCGCTTTATGGAAACGGTCGAGGTTTCGGGGGGAAGGGCTCGGACGAATTTTATCCGGAGGTGGCGCCGTCCAGAAATCGCATAAATTATGAAACGTGCCAGGCAAGTTCGGCCGCGATTTCAAGCTGACGTTTTCTGCTGCGGGAAGATTATTCATCCGACATCCTCCGGGTGTAAAGGGGGCTTTCGGGAAGTTCCCGTATCTATGGCAACGCCCGATGGCCAGTTTTTTTTTTTATGCAGGCGATGGTTGCTGATTCCGCCTAATTTGGACTGTAATCCCGCAGGAAGAACATTAAAACGTGGCACTTTTTTTTTTTTTCCTTTTTTCCAACCGGGAAAAAGGTTTTGTTTAATTCATTCCTTTGACGCAAGTTCGGGTCATCGAAATTCTCCCCCTGCCGCGGGAGGATTATCCGGGACTCGATTATTTCTCCGGCTCCGGGATTAGTTTAATGTTTGACGAGGAGAGAAAAAGCAAGGAAGGATCCGACGCGGGAAACACTCCGCGGCGCTTGGACGGAGGTCCGCATGGATTTAAAGGTGAGGGGATGAAAAGTTTCGCCTCTCGAGCACAAACGGAAAGTTAAAATCTTAAATCCTGCAGGTTCGAAAATCGGGTTTTTGTGACGTTTTCAAAAAATACCGAGGGAACGCGAAAAAAAGGAATCGGACCCGAAATCCGGGGTTTGACGCTTGCTGCGTTACGTTTTCCGGAATTGCCGTAATGAGGTCGTACGGATTCGGAATTGCGTATCTCGGGGCGTTCCGCGTCCGGCTTCTGCACCGCATACGTTATCGGCCTCAGAACGGCTGCGGGCGCCTTTCGCATTTCAATTTGCGAGGCCCGGTTTCCAAATCTTGCCCCGAAGCCCCGATTGGATCGTCCCTTTTCCGGTGTTGGGTCCCCCCGGCCGGGCCCCGCCGGAACGACGGTCGCACCGGTAAGGAGGAAGAGCTCCGAAGAAAATCGCGATCGGTTTCGGATTTCCGGGCGACGATCCGGAATTCCCGAGGAAGATTCTCCCCCGCGGAAGTTAAACCCCCGTCCGCCGTGCGCTTGGGAATTAATCTTTCTCTCCCGGAATTTCGCATGCAGAAATCGAAGACGTTGCCGCGTCTTTTCCTCCCGCCGCCGCTCTCTCCGGAGCGAAAACGAATTCGAACTTCCTCTCTCTCTTCCCCGCCCAAAAGGAGGGCCAAAGGAACTTTGACAATGAAGAAAGTGAAATAAATCAAGGCGAGGAATGCGATTCCTTTCGTGCGATGAGTGAAACTGGAAGGCTTAGATGTCGAACCGCGCGGAGGTTTTCGCCTGGAACCACGCTGAAAGTTTCAAAATGCGGAAATGCGTATGAGATCGCGTTCGAAAAATTCATTTTCATGTAAAATGGTTTTTCCATTTGCTGCGAGGGCAGTTTCATAAAAAAAAAAAAAACGTACATGAAACGGCACTGCAGAGATGTGATGTTCCCAGGCTTGGTTTTGGTTTACCGACGTTTTTGCGTATATTTTCGGTGTCTCCCGTCAGGGATGTTACGACGGTGATTCCAAGTTATTCCGAAGCACCGAAGAGTACGATTGCCTGAACCAAAGCTAACCTAATGCTCGAGAGATCTCAGCGCTTTCGGATTTAACGGACAACGTTAAAAATCTCGTCAGTCTGATATTTTCACGTGCACAATTAATTTATATCCATCATATGCGTTAATAAATAATCACGGTCCCCTTCGCATGACACTTTTCGATTTCATATTATTTAATGGAAAACGCTCCAATCGAATTAGGTTGTTCGGGGAGCACGGTTCGGGCGTTGCCAACCGAGCAAGAAAGGAAGAAACATGGAGATGGATCATAAAAATACGTGCAAGAAATAAGCGAAACGGGGAAATGGAAACCGGCGCGACCTGCAAAAAGGAATTTTCTTTTTAAAAAAAAAAAAATAAAAATCTTCTGGAATATGATTAAAAAGTTAAAAAAAATTAATTAAAAGTAACGTTATCGGAATGCCGACAACGCCGGAACCCCAGTCAGGTTTTCCTTTTCGTTGCAATTATCCGACTTCCGTTTGAAAAGGTGGTAAGTTGCCGGTTCTGACTGCAGTCGACGAGTCGAGAGTTTTCGTGCCGCCACCTTTTCCGGGGGCGGTTCGCCGGGAGGAAAGGGACCGACAGCAGCACCCGCATATCGCGCTATTTCCGTCGCAGGGAATTAAACGATCCGCGTCTCATCTCGTTCGGGGGCGCAATCGAATCTTTCGCGTTGCGAGCTTCCGGGGCAGGACGGGAGGATGTTGCCACCCCTGGGGCTTTAGCAAAAACTTTCCCCGGGCCGAAATCGATTAAATCGGATTGTTCAACTTCGGCTTGAATTTTCCGGTGCTCTGACCTCAGGTGACCGCGATTAAAAAGGAGAAGAAAACAAAAGCGCGAGCTTTCATTTTCCGGAAGCATCGCGCGAGAGGATGGAAGGAGCTCGGTTCCGGCGGACGGTGGCTGACTGGTACTTTCGCGACTTTCGAACGCGACGGCACCCATTTTGGTGTGCCCTGCATCGAAAGCGCCCCGTAAAAAGTTAGACTTTCGCCGTGGAAGTTCTGTTTTCGGCAAACTCTGAATGTGAAAAGCAAACATTTAAATTTGCTCTGCTGGCGGGGTTGGTTCGAACGATGCGAGTACGGTGGCAACATCTGCGTTTTAGCGAAGGGCGCATTGTGACCAACGTCCTACGGAACGACGTTTACGTTTTAAATATATTATATATAAACTTTGCCCGCAAAACGGAAATCATGCAGCAATATATCACTGACGTGTGGTTTTGGCCGTGCGATCCACCCGGTTTCATTCCTTTTTTTCCACGCGGGAAAGGGAAGGAATCGATAAACCCATATTTGCGAGCATGTTTGCCTCCCCGTCCGGGGTCCCTCGCTGCATCGAAAGAGGTTATCCTCTTTGCGGGTTTCGAAATGTTCCTCGACTCGGCGCCTCTCCCGGGGCGGACCACTTGAGGTTGGCCGCGATTTCCGTCGGGGCGGAAACGAAAAGGGCATCTCCTCGTCTTCTGCTTTCCGGATTTCCGATAAACGCCCGAGGAGATTAACCTCTCCGGGTTTTTATTAATATAAATTAGCGACCGCGGATGCTGCACAGTCTGCTGCGAACGGTGGAATCCCAAAGCGTTTGGAATACGAGGTCGGGACCCACGTCAATTTCGGTTTTGCTCATAGAAGCAACAGCCATCCGGATTATTAATTCCACTCTCTTCGGCCGTGTAATTCGAGTAAATTTGTCCGCCAACAGCCCCGCGTTTGAATTGAAGTTCGCAGGGAGGATGGGATGGCAGGGAAAGGAGGAAACGGAAACCGGGCGGTCAGGTAACGGACCTGCGAATTTCGAGTCGACCACCGGCAAAGGACCCGGGTTTGGCGGCCCGAGGATTAATTTACGGTCCGGCAGTCGTCTCAGAGCAACCCCCAAACGTGTTTTTTTGGTTTACGCTCCTTTTTTTTACACGTTTTGATCGCATCGGCCTCGCATCCCGGAGAAGGGTTGTGCGGGAGATGACAAAATATGATAAAGGGACTTTAATATTAAGAGATTAAAACCTAAAGGCTTCTTTGAAGATGAATTTGATATTTTCCCTTTCCGCGCAAAAGGCTTTGAATAAATAAATTAGAAAACCTTCCCCTTTCTCTTTTTTCTCCTTTCTCCCCGTTCCTCCCGAACATTATGAAAAGTACCGCCATTTTAAATCTACTCCCACTTTGTATATTGCGAGCTTCACGAGGTGGTGTACTGCGTTTGAGCTTGTGCGTCAAAGAATTGGGAAACGTTCGAATTTAAATTAGAATTTTTCTTTTACGTTTGTGTTTTTCAGGAGTCTCCTCCGGAAGCGATTGCTTCGACGTAAATTCCGCCCTCGAAACGTGGACGAAGCTCGCGCCGAAAGCATTCGAATCGCGTTTCCCGATCCTTTGCGAACCGCGTTCGATTCGCAAGATTAATCCTTTTCCATTTATCATTCCATCGCGGGGAAAGTGAAAAAGGAAATAAAGAAAGGACGAGCACGAACAAAGGAAAACGTACCTCCGCGTGTGTGTGTGTGTGTGTCCGTGTGCGTGCGCGCGCGCGTCGATATTTCGGTTCGGAACAAACGGAGGAAAAAGAAAAAGTTAAGCCAATAAATCATGTCAAACCGCGGCAGTGAGCAATCAACCGTGATTGGCTGCACGGGCAGCAGCGGAAAAAAGTCCGCACGAAGCCTTTTCGTTTTCGATTATTTTCGTGACTTTGCGCTTTGCAAATGAACGCCCAACGGAAAATGATTATCAATCGATCAATCCCGGGGACGGAGAGGGGGGGGACAGCGCGCGTTCAGAAATCCGATACCGGAGGAGAAGCGCCAATGCCGTGCTCCCGAATTGCGTCGTCTGCTGTTTCATCCTCATCCGCAGAGCATTTGACTCCGGTCCTCTCCCGGCTCTCGGGGAAAAAAAAATTCGCAAAACGATCGCCCTCCAGATCGGTGCATTTGATTTCGTTAATTCAAACCGCAGGAGGATCGAGCCAAACGAGGGAAGCATCAAAGGAATCGAAAAGCATGATTTGTCCCTGGAAATGGAGACGTAATCGCTCGACGCTGCGGGAATCGAGATTTTTACCTTTTCACCCCCCCCCCCCCCGTGTATTTATTTATTTTCTTTTTCTTATTTACAAAACTCCACGGTTGGAACGGCAAGAAAACGAGGAACGAAGCAGTGCATGATAAATCCCATATGGAAACCTTTTCGATTCGTAATTCAAAACTAGTCAAAAATCCCCTCCCTTTACATCAAATCCAATCTTATATTTCATATTAAAAACCGTTTTCGCTATTCATAAGTTCGTTACAAATTTTTGCGCCATTAAAAGAAATGAAAAAAAATAAAAATTCCTTCTTTTTCTTGTTCCACGCCTCTATCATTGAAACGTGGTGTAAATCTAAACGAGGGGCGTAAAAAAAAAAACATCGTGGCAGGGGAGGGGGATGGAGGGATGAAAATTTATCGGTTTCCACGGTGGAATCGCCGTTTTTTCGCCTGGATTTTGAGTTTCCGGTGGGGAAAAAAATTTGTTTTTTTTTTTCTCTCCCTCCCCCATTCGAATTTCATAGTTTCCGGTTTTGCGGTTGAAATCGTCGAAAATCTGCGGTTTTTTTCACGAGTTCCGCTTCGCGGCCAGAAAACGGAGGGCGGGGACTGTTTGACGGACGTGGTCAGTGGAAGAAATGGATTTCCTGTCGTCCGTCGAATTCCGAGTCGCCGGAAGAATTTTCTTCCATTTGCAATCCGATGAGCATTGGAATTGTCCCCTTCAACCGACAGCATCAAATGGCATAAAACGCGCCGAGTCTCGCGGGTTGCTCAAACGGGCGGCGGGGGGGGGGAGGATTGGGACAGCTTCGAAAATGCCGTCCCCAATATGAGCTTCCCGCAAATTCCGGGACTAATTCCTTTGCCCGGCGCGAGAAGGAAAAAACCTTTGCTCAAATTTCTTTTGCGCATCTTCCTCGGATGGCCCTCTCCCCGCTCATACGTCCCTGCTCGGTGCGAACTCTCTTCATCAAAGTTTTAATGTATTCTCATCTTCCTTAAAACATGCAGCAAGCCCGGCATACTTCATTTTATTTCCTTTGGGACCGACCTTTTCCGCTCCATTGTGTAAGATTATCTCCACTCCGGGTCGCCATTTTGGGGGGGGGGGGGGGAAAGAGCGTGTAAGTTTTATCACCTTCATCATTCAATTCCCATGAAGGTTCATCACTTTCCGTTTTCCGTGGCACCCTCCGAATACGGTTTCACCCTAATTAGCTGAATATTACGGTTTATGGTGCTTTTGGTTGCCGCCGCCATGATTCGAACTGAAATTTCGGCTTTCAGAGTGCCGGGGAATAATTGAACCGGATTAGACGGGGATGAAAATTTTCCGGTGTTAGAAATCCAGGCTGGGAAGCGGGGGCATCCAAGGATTTTGTGCATCGTTCTACGTTCCTCTACGAGGAACCTCGTGGGAAAAGAAATCTGCAGCGCTTTCCCTCCCTGTTAAAAGTCTAAAATACACTTCATATTTTTATATATCCATCGATTGATGACGATCTGCAGAGAGAATTCCCTTACGATGACGTCCTTTAACAGACTCGTTTATGAGATTTCTAATGTTTGTCTCGCCGCTGTAGACGCGGTGTCAATTTATAAAATTGTATATATATATATATAAATATATGTGCATCGGCAGGAGTTTTTCCCATTTCTTGATCTTTTTTCCGAGAGTTCTTTTGCTCCCCAAAATCGGCCCTTACAATTTTTCTGCTATTTTTGCATTCGTCGGACTGTCTCTCCGGGCCGTTTTCAATCTGAGAACTCTTCTTTTTCGGAATCTCAATCAAGTCGCTCCACGAAAATATCGGGACCTGATGCTGATTAAACCGTCATTAGCGGTAATTTCCGTTATTTTGCTGCTGCAATTTTTTCCAGTTGCGCGTTTGCATTTCAATGCTTCCGACGTTGAAAACGGAAAAAAAATCTCCATGTTTGAAACCGGGCAAAATCAGATCTCTCGTTCGAGCTAAGGTGCGTGAAACCCCGGCAAAATTTCCCGTCGCTTAAGCGATATTCATCGTGGATCCTTGCGAAATGAAAAAAAAAAAAATAATAATAATAATAATCTTTCCCCCTCGGCAGAGGATTGCTGACGCATTTCCCAAACCGCGAACGCATTGTTGAAAGCCGGGAAACCGCGCATTAGCCCAAGACAGAGGTACAAAAAAAGCAGGAGAAAAGAATCGCATTCTCCCGAACTTAAAATCCCTGATGAGGAGTCTTGGAAATGCAATCATTTTGCGGCAGACATCAAAATTTCTCTTCCTCGATTCACATAACAGGAGTAAGCCCTTTGTTGGAACAAAAAAAAAATTCTTTTCTTCTTTCCATTTGCTTTTCAATTGGTCTCCGCTTCTCCAGATACTCGTACTGGAAATAAAAGGAAAATTTATTGCCGTTCGCCATTTCCACGTCCGCGGTTCCTGATCCGAAGAAAGTTTTAAAATTAATTACACCAATATTCTCTTCCGCGGCATCAGTCGAAGCATCATATTTCAGAAAATGTGGAATTGAATGCGAAGGATGAACCTTCCAATCTTCTCCTTTGAAAACCGCAGTCACTTCGACGGAGTGCGGCTCCTCTCACGTGTGCGCCGGATGCGATGAAGCTTATTTTCCGCTTTTCCCGAATGTGTTTCCTGTCTGATTTTCCGATTTTTGCTTAAAAAATGGAAGGAAATGAACTTTTAATCGGGGACTGGACGACGACAGCGAAGCTTCCAGCGGTTTTTTTCCAACAAAAAAAAATTTCTCCTGAGCTCGCGTGAAAACTTTCGCCCTTTTGCTCTGCCGGACCCCCGGACCCGCGCCTCCACTTCGCCAACCTCAACAGTTTTACGTGAATGTTTATGTAAGATTGGACTTTTTAAATCGTTTACTTCTCGAATCAACCTCCCGTCATAACCATCAGCATCAATTTCCAAAAGCCAGGGAGCCATGAATTTTTATGCCGCTTCGTTGGGGAAATCATTAAAAACGCTTGCCCCGGCAACCTCCACGTTCGGTGGCATTAGTTTCCGGTTGAATTACATAAACCTGCTTCAATTTCTTTCGATCCGGGTCCCTGCACAAATCTGACGCTCGAATATTAAAGAAACTTACTCAACTTCCTGCAGTTCATTCCCGCGGTGGTAACTTCCACGGCAAACAATTATGAATATATGCGAAAACAATGGGAAATTTCTGTTTGAGAGAAAATTCCCTTGACTAAGGAAACCGAGAGGAAACTTTTGCTTACTTTCAAATTTCGGAACACAAACATAATTCAAAGCTTTCCCGCGTTTTCCTACCCTAATTCATTTTTATGAAAAAAGGTAAAAAAAAAAAAAATATGGGGGACAAGGGGGGGGATTTTCCTTTTCTTCCAAAAAAAAAAAAAAATAAAAGCTGAGGGTTCCTCGAGAAATTTCCCTTTGGATTTTTCCATTTCGTTCGTAATTATAAGAGTACTTCTCCGGTTAAATTATATCTCTGGAAATTTTCCCGGAGAAAAGAAAATGATTTTCCTTCCTGGTTTTTTTTTTTTTTTTTGGAATTTTCTTGGTGATGCCCAATGCAAAACGGCGTCAGCGCAGGGGGTAGATTTTTCGCAACAGGGCGCCGATATCCCGCAGCTTTTAAAATGTTAATTATTCCCGGGGCTCAAGCGACACGGTCCCAAAGCCGGTCTCACCCTTTTTCAAGGGGCGAAGAACGTGAACGCGAATCCCACACGCTGGGTATCCCAATTAATATGGATCCAAATTTCCTCTTCGACACTAATTTTCAGTGCCTGAAAACTATCTGGGAAAACGAGAGAGCCGATTGGCGATGGACACTTTTATGCAGACGGACGGAAAAAAAGGTTTCGTTTTTGATCGGGGAGGGGGCGGGAAGAGAGCTCAAGGGAAATACCTTGAATTGTCAGACATCAAAAATTCACCCGTCGACTGCAAGGATTCAGGATCGATCCCGGGAAATTGACGACGCGGGAAAAAAACTGAAATTCGTCTGGACGGCTTCTCAATTTTCCCTGCCGACAGGGTCTTTTCGGTTTGACCGAACATTTTCGAAATTCGGGAATTAATTTAAGAGGAAAACGAACTGATCCGACCTTGCGCCGAAATGCTTGCAAGACAATAACAGGGCAATAAAGGGAAGTAAAAACGTGGAGAAAGACCTGAAATAATGACCGAGGCCGAGACACGTACAGGTGGATGATATGAACAGAAGAAGAGATTACCGCAGCTTCCTCCTCTCCGGGGCGGTCCAAATTTTCAAAACTTTTCCTCTTTCTCTCTTGGGATAATTTTCAAATTAAAATGACTTTCTTGCCGAAAACTTTAGGGGCTTTGAACTTTTACCAACCTCAGCTTTTACTTTTTATCATGTCCATAATTAAAATTAACAACGCGAGAATGCAAATACCAAGTTTCAGCCGAAGGCGTATTTCAATTGTCGGAGGGGAGGGGTCCGGATTTCTCGCGGATTCCGGCAGCAGTTGGCAGCCCCGGGCGCCGCAGCCTTTTCGAATTAATCTTTCGCGTTTTTCCTTTTTCGGGGGATGCTTCAGACCCCACTTGGCCTGGTATAAATCTTCCGCTTCGGAACCTAATTAAAATAAGCCGCTAGTTTAGGGCATTAATGAAATGACCAAATTTGAAAGCTCCTAATTTTGGGTTGAGTAATTAAGTGAAATTTGTTTAGTGCACGCAGAGGCCCCGCCACATATGAAAATTTAATTGCTGCCTACATTGCATCGTAATTAGAGATTCACCAACCCCCGCAATGTCTCTCCATTGTGGATCCCCTTTCTAGTCGAATGCGAGTTTGGTTTTAATTAAAAATCTAAAATAATTTTTGACGCGAACACCAGAGCTTTATCTCATCCCCATCGAGCGGGAGCAAGGGTTGACATCCCGAACCACGCGCTACGCATTCGATGGATTTTCCCTTTCCCTGCGATCGCCGGGCAAAAGGAAACGGAAAAAAAAAAACCCGCAGCCGCTTCAATGTTTTCTCCTGCTTAAGGCTTCGGAAATAGCCGTCGAACGGCATAGCAGTCGAGCGTAATTGCGGCACGAAATTAATAAGATATCGAGATCGTAAGCCGGGATTTGACGCGCCCAAAAGTCCGGTCCCGTCCGTCATCCGCTTAACCGGTTTGAGATTGCGCCGTGCCAATCCGCATCAGATTGGGGATTAGCCGTTGACGCAAGGCGGTCGAAATGGATGAGGCCCGCGAGACGGAGCGTCCGGAAAAGCGAGGAGAAACCCGGGAACCGGGGCGAGGGCGCCGCTCCGACAGCGGACGATACAATTCCGATTTAAAATACATACATGCGCACGTCGGATCAAAGCGACCGTCGGATTTATCCGGGAGATCCGGGGAGGTATTGAGCGAAACTCGCACGGTGAACAAATTAATAATTAAACAAGCAACAAAGTAAAGATTAAGCGCGATCCCGATCGCAAACGTGGGAAATTGACTTTTCCAAGCCACCGTGAAATTCCGCTTTGCGACAGGGTTTTCGCCCGAGGAACGGCGACTCGGAGGATCCGCGACGCAAGCTTCGGAAACTCCACTCTTTTTACGGCGAGGCGATCGTATCCGCATGCAGCTCTTCGGTTAAATGAAAAATCCAAGGAAATATTCCGAAACACGTTATGGCGTCCGTCCAACAGCGAAACGAGTCAATTTGGCTCGGCGCTAACGGCGGAAGCGGAAACGGATAAATAACGAGCGAAGCCATCGGCCGGACGATTCCCTCCCTTAACCCCGTGCGGGAAAGGAAAGGTGGCGGAAGACGTTTAAGGGTTGGCGAGAAGTCACCCCCCCCACCCTTCTGCTTTAGCGCGCACCTCTTCTCGGCCGTGGACGGAGCAAAATGGGGAAAACTTTTACTGTTTATTAAACATCGATGAAGGCAAGAAGGAAAAGGATGTGGATCCCGAGGGGACGGCAAACGAGCCATCTCACGAATTTACAACGCAGATCGACCCATTAACTGGCTCCTCCGCCGCACCGAAGACGGCAGCAATCAAAGCGGTTGCATGTTTTCTCTTCTAATAATAATACCGCGGGACGATACGAAAAAAGAATTTTCACTTCGTGAACGCGGATTGCTTCGCCGTGTAACTAACGAAACGCACGAGTCGCGATTGCAATTTCGAAAATTAGAAAATTTGGATGAAGTTTCCTTTTCAATTATTCAAAATCCCGTCGGGGGCCCGGCGGTGCCCTTCCTCTTTCGACTCAGTTTTCCAATAATGAATGAGCAATCATAAAGAGATGGCGTCCGATTGTCGTTAAATTAACTGCAATTAATAATTAATTTCCCTTCCGTTTTAGCCCTTAAAGCGGGATCGTTCAGTTCGACGTGAAAAAAAAAAAAAAAACTAAAAAGGTTTTCGGGGTTTTTTCCGTCCCGATGCATCTTCGGAAGGCGACGGCAAACCCCTGCACCGCGGGCTCGTCGATTTGGGCGTTTCCGCGGCGCCGGAAATCCCGAGTTCTGCTCCCGGGGACGTGCAGAAAACCCTTTTTGCATCCCCTCTCGGCAACCCCCCCCCCCAAAAGCCGTGACATTTCCGTCCGAGCGACGACGCTAAATGTCGGGCTATAAGGTCAAGCTCCTTTTCTTCGTTATTTCCAGTCCCGCGTCAGTTACCCGAGATAATGGTTTTTCGCGCCGGATGATACACGGAAAAAATCCTTCCGACATAAATCATTTTCCCGCACGGCGCGGAAGAGGTTCGCTCGACGGGGAAAAAGGACGAACGGGTGCGTGCGGATGGCAAAGAAGACGAAGGAATCAATAACGATGTAAAGCCTCCGGGAATAAACTATTTTTCTTAAATTCAGCCGCTTCCCAAATGAATTTCACCCCTTTGCGCTTCCGAGGGATGAAAAGGAGGAATTTCTTTATTTTTTTTTCCTAATGCCGATGAAACAGGCTGCTCCCACTTGCTCGGCAACCGCGGTAATTCATTCGGCTCGGAGGTTTACTCTTAAATTAGATTTTTACACGACCGTGCGGATGGCTCGTCTCGTGCGGTTAACCGGAGAACGGTTTGCAAATGGTAAAAAAAAAAAAAAAAAAAAAAAAAAAAAGTCGGAGAGCTATCGTTAGGACTCATAATAAACATTTGATGGCTTTTCCCCTGCGTTTGTTCCATTTACGCACGAAGGGATGTTAAAAAATACGATCACGTACCCCGTCTTCGAGCGGGGAAGATTAGACCCCGGCAAAAACGCTGCCTCCCCGATATAACCCGCTCCCGTATCTCCCGCACGCTCGAGAGAGAGAATAAATATGCTTTTAGATATGACAGATTATATTGATTTACAAGAAAGTTAACGGCTTAAAATTGCAAAGTTATGTTGACAGGTAAACCGGCGGTCGGAAGCGAAAACTTGAAAATCGGAATACCAGGAGGAGACGAACGTCTCCCTTTTATTTCCCGAAGAATGGTATTTTGCATTCCATTTCGGAATTTTCTTAAAGTTTTTCAAACGCGAGACAACAGGTAAAAGGAAAAGAAAAGTAAGAAGAAGAAAAAAAAAAAACAAAACAAAACGGGCGTCGATCCGTTCTCCAGGGGCGGAACGATTTTTACACGTCTCGCGCGATGTTTTCATCCACCTTGCCGACCGATCACCCCATAAGGCATTGGCAAGACTGCAACAGCGTACGCTGAAAGAAACCCCGACGTCAGCTTACTGCCCCGTTCCTGCAGGGGCTTTGTCAATGCGATGTATTCGCTTACAAAAGGGAGTCGAAGCGATCGGATATCTTGTTGATGCGAAAGATGATGGGAAAAAGCTTAACTCTATCGCTTTTCGCTCCCTTTCTAAGCTACGATATTTGTGTACACTCAGAAAAACATGTCTTACATTTCTTTTTATTTCAGGGACCTGAGATTTAACAAGCTGAGGGAAATTCCACCGAATACGTTTAAGGATTTGAAAAATCTTCAAACTCTGTAAGTTTCATTCATTCATTCATTCATTCATTCATTCACTTCTTAAACCGTCAAGCGTTAAGGGCCTTTTCCGTCGGTTCGCGGCCGGAGTTTGCAAGCGTGAAAAAGAAAAAATTAAAATATCGCAATAGATTTATAAAAGCAATTGTAATTATTGCACATGCAATGCTTGCTTACAGATTACTCAACAACAATCACCTAACGAAGCTGCAGAACGGAGCCTTCAACGGATTAACCGAACTTCGTTATCTGTGAGTATATTAAACGCTGTCGCTGCTTTTTTTTTTTTTTCCATCCATTATGAACCAACTTCAGCGCGCAAAGTCGCAACCACTTTTCCGGATACCCATGCTTTACGACGTGTTCGGCGCCTGCAGATGCACTTGCGCGCACGTCCGTGTAAAAATCTAACCGGGGAAAAGAAAACAAGTGGAAAATTCGCCTGAACGAGAACCCTTATTACATTTTGGTGCACATTCGGTAAATAAACGTAGGAAAAAAATTATACAAATATATATATATACACATGTTTACTTCGCTGTTATTTCCTTAGACGGCTTTCAAAATTCCATACTTTGCACGTGTTCGGCAAAATCCCTGACGTCGTCCTGAACTACACGAAATCAAGTTGGATAAATGCAAAGTAACTTTAGTAATCTTCTGCTCAACTTCAATTTATAAGTTTATGTATTATATGTTTATAAATTTCGCAATATAAAGAAAAAACTTTATGACCGTGCATTCTGGGACGTTATTATATATATATAAAACTCTTGCATTATGACCGAATGGAGCTGATTTATGTCGCCAAATGCCAAGTAGAATATACAAAGAACCAAATACACTTTATAATAAATCAAATTAGAATTATCTTTTTACAAAAAAAAAAAAAAATTATTTTCAACTCCTTCTTCTCTCTCGAACGATCCCAACTGATTACTACTTCCCGCAAACATTCTGTTTTATTTTTATTTTCACCGTTTATCGAACGGAAAAATTTGATTTCTCCATAACATTGAAAAAAAATGGCATCTTCAAAATCGTATTTTGGAAAATGCCAAAATTTAATGCGACAACATAAGCTTTTATGCGATTTGAGATTGGACCGCATAATAATCGCGGTATACATTTTTATTACACGAAGCTGATTTTTAATGCAATGTTAATATAAAATGTAATCCACGTACAGGATTGGTTCGGAGCTTTGCTCCGTATACAAAGTATACGGCAGGAGATAAATTTGCTCCATTCGCATAAAATGAAATTCTAACGCAGTTAATTAAAAAAAAAAAAAAAAAAAGAGACATCTATGAAAAGTTTTATATTGAATTTTATGGGACTCAAATTCCACAAGGAACGAAGTTATGGATGTGATACGTACATAAAATATAAATTAATCCATATTTATTTTATTATTTTTAACGTTTAAAATTAATTGACGATCCCCCGGGGATAATAGAATGGATAAATATTACAATACATAAAACAGATTCGGTGAAGATATTGACAATAGTATTTGAAAATAACACAAGTCATTCTGATTTTATTCTCCATAACGGAATAAATGTTAAAAGTTTTTATTACATGCATAGCATTTCAGACTTAAACTGGGTTATGCCGGAACTTTTCGTATGAAAAAAAATAAAATCCCTAAGCCATGACATTTGCGTATGAAAATGGCAGTTCAGAGGCCATTACTGGGATGTTCTTTTCCCATAAACTTGTGCCGGGATCAATTTTCCTCCTAAAAGGAAATTTCGGTGAAAACCCATTTTTTCGCCAAGTTAAAAGCAAAGTTTTTTGCATCACATGAAAATGCCTCAGAAATCGATTTTTGGAATCGAAAATTGTATTCCTGAATAAAAAGTAATTATTATTATTATTATGATTATTTTTTTTTTTTTTTTTTTTTTTTTTTTTTTTATCGGTTTCAGGTACCTGTACAAGAATCACATACGAAGCATCGAGAGTGAGGTCTTCCAGAATCTGCCGAAACTGGAACAATTGTGAGTGGTACCGCGCTTTCCCGTCTTTAATTTTTTCCCACAAGACGAAACGAAGCACGCGAATGTTCCTTTTGCCACTGCGGGAAGCGTACAATAACGTGTTAAAAACTTGATTTATTTTTACAATTGGATTCAAGCTTTGGCTCAGTATTTTAAACGCGAGCAATCTTCGAAACGTACTTTTCGAAGTTGGCGACGCTGCAAGGCTTAAGCGAGCCTTATTACAATGATTAAAAATTTTTCGTTACCAACATGACTGATAAACCGGAAATGCACTTGCTTACTGCGAATTTGCCCGCGTACACTTTTGCAAATCCTCTCCGCTTTCGTGCAAGACGCGGAAACAAAAAGAATGCAAGATCCGTAAATTAGGCGCGGTTTTAAGCACGTAAAAAGAAGTTAAAAAGTTATAATAATCGAGCATTCCCCCGAAATTTAATCCAATTAGCTTTGTTTCTTATAACACGACTTTGACCAACGGTTAATGTTATAAGCGCAGGCGGCTTTTTATATGCGACTTCGATTATAAACGCATGAGACCATAAATTTTTTCTCTGTTTTTTTTTTTTTTGTTTTTTTAGATATCTCCATTTCAATGATTTGGTGCAGTTCCCGAAGGATGTTTTCTCGAATTTAATCTCTTTGGAAAGACTGTAAGTAGCGTAAACGCTATTCCGAAACGTTGCTTTTTAAAAACGTTTTATACGCTCTTACAAAGCATGTCCGAATACACTAACATCAGCGAACGTTGCTTCTTGTTATTCATTTCCCGCTTTTTATAGCGGAGAGACTGCTTAATCCCTTCTTTTTTTCGATATATTTTATAATTCTGACAAAGGATTACGGCAGTCAGGGGATGGGAATTTTTTTATTTTCCCTGTAATTTTTTACCTTTTGCAAATGTGAGGGAGAGAAGGGAGATTTTTCATTTTTACTCCTTCATTTATGGTCCATTGCAAAACTCCCCTCAACCTCTTCCCCTCCGGAAAGTTTTTGAGAGCTTTTCTCTCGTACTGAATTATGGATATGTATATATATATATATATATATAGGCGTACATGCATATATATATATATCCTTGCCATTTTAGTTTTGAATAGGTTCGACGATTTATTTTATACGGTGGAATGTTAAACTATCCTTGCACAAATTTCTGAAGTGCATTATTTCAAACAACGAATAAAATTATTTAACTTATCAAAGATGAACACAAAAAAAGAGCAGTCAATACACACGTGTATACTTATTAAAAGATGTGTCGAATATTCTGCCGAAACAAGTATCATTCGTAAAGTTAACGCGGTCATCACGCATCTTCTGCAGAGTATAATTTTCTTTTTTTTTTTTTTTCTTTGCCCGGAAATCCGAATTTTATTTATTCATTTATTTATTTTCTTCTGGTTATTTTCAGTTTTTTGCACAATAACAAACTCGAGAGAATACCGGCCGGCGCTCTGAAGAATTTGAAAAGTCTCAGTCGTTTGTAAGTATAAAATTCTGAAACGGTTTCGATGTCTGGAAAAAATTCGCGTCACATCTTTATGAGAATTCATCAACTTTGGATTTTCCACTTTCCATCGTCCTCATTATACGGGAATGATTCCTCGTTAACCCCCCCCCCCGGACGCGCAGCGTCGCTCTCTTTCCCCACGGTGCATCATCGTCCCCATCAAATTCTGATCCTTGGCACCGATGACTCTCTTACCGACAGCGATTCTTATCGACAAACAAAAAGGAAACACACCCAGTGACTCTGTTGCTTTCCACATTATTAATGTATAACGATTTCGAGGCAGAAAATTTACGAGCGTGCGGTTAACGGTGAGATACACGGTGGGACATTCTGCAAGCAGGGCGCTGCTGGAGATGTTTTATGCGCGAGCGAGATGTAATATCACAAAAGACGTTCAAAGGCCAACGCATTTCCGAATGCATGGAAAATGGAAATCCCGTTCAAAATTACGATGCTTCCATTTAAAACTTTCCGTTTTCGGTTCTGTTAAGCGGAATGCGCTTCCATTAGCACACGAATATGGAGTTTTTGATCTAATCCCATTAACCGGCAATCATGTTAATCGTCATTAACGTCGATAACTGACGAATAATTATTTAAGGATTATGATTTCACTTTTAAAACAGCCGCCTGGATAGCAATGCGCTTATATGCGATTGTCGTATATTGTGGCTTGTTCATTTACTGCGGGATAAGCTAAAATCAACTCAGACATCGGCGACGTGCATGTATCCCGCAGCAATGGAGGGAAAGAACCTGGCGACCATGTCGGATGATGACTTCCACTGCAGTAAGTTCATGCCAAATACCGCTTTATCTTATTCCCCCCCAAAATTCCCGATAACTTTTTGTGGTATATTAAACGATCGGCTTTCACTCTTACGCAGGAAAACCGGAAATAGTGGAAGAGCCGAGCGACATCGAAGTCAGTTTTGGGAGCAGAGCATCCTTTCATTGCAAGGTCGACGGCGATCCGGAACCGGATGTCATCTGGCTCAGAAACAGGTACGTTTTAGCAGTGAAAACAAATTTTTTTAAAAGCGGTGGAAAACGGCCGGGAACTCCTGCGGTCTGAGTTGCAGCGATATAAAATCCACCCGCCCGATGGATTGCGTTCTCGGAGTTCCTCAAATTCCAACCTGTGATCCTTTGCGGATTTCTATCCAGTTCGAAGCCTGCGGATCTATATCTCCAAAACGCAACTGGAGTCACCGCTTGCTTGAATTGCGTTGATGGGGCCCCAACGACCTCTAATCGGAAACCTAACGTAATCCAACCTCGAAATCAGTGCAGTGCGTAAAGCTATTACCCAACTTCATCGTGAGTTTTCTAAGTTGAACATAAAATGAAAGAGGTTCAAAAATGTCGCAATATTTTTTGACACATTAATTTAAACGTGATCTCCAGTATTGGAACTCACACAATGGGTATTGACTTTAAAATACGGATTTCATCCTTAACATTCATGTCCCATTGTATGAAGTTGCCGCGAAATAAAATTGGCAGAAGCTTCGGGGTGTAAATGGGGAATTTTACTTTTTAAAAACCAACCCCCAAAGGGCCAAGCTTCAAATGTGGAAAACAACGGGAAACATTTTCCTTTTCAAAATGCTTCCTCATTTCCAGCAACGAGATTAACATGAACGATACAAGGTATTCGGTGCTCAAGGATGGCACTCTGATGATCGAGGGAACGCTGAAGGACGACATGGGGATCTACGAGTGCATGGCGAAGAGTCCTCTTGGAGAAGTCAAGTCCAGATCCGTGAGAATGGTCGAAAATCATAAAAATGCCGGTGAGACTTTGGGATTTCATCGAACATAAGCGAAAATTTCGATTTTGGGCAAAATCAGAAAAAAAATAAATTTCTTTTACGCTAGGGAAACCTCGATTCGAAAAGATTCCCACAGACTGGGACGCCGACGAGGGGGACACCGTCAGGTTTTACTGCTCGGCAGAGGGGGATCCACGGCCCACCATCTCCTGGATCCACAAAGACATCACCATCACACCGTCCGACAAATATCAGGTTTTTTCCTATTTTTCTTTTTGGTGTCTCTGCTAGACAGAAAAACATGGAAATATGAGGGAAACACTCACATCAATTGTCGTTGTCAGATAACCGAAGATGGCTCGCTGTACATCCTCAACACTAAAGCAGACGATGCTGGATTCTATCGCTGCCTGGCCACCAGTCCTTTGGGAATCATCTCATCCAGTGCACGTCTTAGGGTGAACGGTATTAATATTTTCACATCAAACCAAATAAGTTAACGTGTAGCTGAAAAGCAATCAATGTAAAAGAAAACAATTAACTTCAAATTTTTTTTTCTTCTTTTAATAATTTAATAATTCTTTGTTTTCTTATATTTAAAAAACCACAAAGAATCGGATGCAGCTGGAAGAATTGAGGGTAAATTTCTAAATATCAATAGTTATACTATTATAAAATCCGAATGTTACGTTTCGTATATGTTAGGCAGAATAATATGGGCGGCACATCTGAAGCCAAAATAATGTTTTTATATATTATACTGAAAATAGGGACAACTGTTAAACGATTCGTTAGCCTTTAGAAATTGTACATGGAATAATTTAAAATTATGTATAACGCCTAGATCCAATTTTCTTTTAAAACTTGCTCAAATTATGCACACGAGATGCAGCAATCGGATTAAAAAATCTGATCGAGATTGGTTTACGGGTTCAGTAAAGCATCCTTCCCATTTTTTTACATTATTTGGATAATATTAATCAAAATTTTTCACCATACATGACGTGTAATAAAAGAATTATCGAAATATCTGGGTATTCGCCATTTTCATCGATGAAATTTTCTTTTTTTTTTTTTTTTATTCCATGCTTCCACCTTGCTCTCTTAGGAGTAATCCTATTTGTAAAGGAACATTTGGAA
This sequence comes from Ricinus marginatus, assembly GCA_028565995.1. Classification (NCBI taxonomy): domain Eukaryota; kingdom Metazoa; phylum Arthropoda; class Insecta; order Psocodea; family Ricinidae; genus Ricinus; species Ricinus marginatus. The sequence continues at coordinate 40,507 of JAOWBB010014790.1, forward strand.
TATCAATTTCCGAAACATTCCCTCTGGATGCATATAACAAACTCCTCTGCAACATTATTCTTTGTGCCGGTCATAAAAATTGTCGGAATGTTAAAGCATTCTTTCGATTTCCACTATTTCGCGATTTCTAATAAATGACTTCACGGCGAGCCCATTTCCGGCATCGAGATGCTTCCGATTTCCTCTTGTAATTAAATTATTTTCCTTTCAGTTATACCAACGTTTTCCACTTTCCCCGAAAACTTAACACTCAAATCCGGGGCCATGGCCGAACTGTCTTGCGTTGCGGAGGGTTTTCCACCGCCCTCTATTACTTGGTATAAAAAGGGGCGGATTCTTGAGACCGGAAATCGGATCCACGTTTTGGGTAATAATCCGATGAAAAGGAAACAGATTGGCCGCAGCGATATGCGATGAAACGGTCCAATTTTTCCTTTCCAGGACAGAGACTGAGGATCGAACACGTCAAAGAATCGGATTCCGGTCTCTATGTCTGTAGGGCCTCCAACAGTGCGGGACAAGCGGAAACCACGGGACAGATCACCGTTAGAGACTACAAAGAGCGTCTGCCGCCACGTTTGATTCATTCCCCGTATAATATGAACGCTCCCGTAGGAAGCACGATCGAAATTCCGTGCAGGGCCGAAGGGGAACCCGTGCCCGTGATCGTCTGGAGGAAAGACGGACGCATCCTGGGGGGAGGCGACCATCACATACGGATATCGCCCGCCGGAAATCTTTACGTACGAAATGTCACTTACGAAGACGCCGGCACGTACGAGTGCTCCGCAGTAAACGACTACGGGAAAATTTCCGCTCGAGGAACTTTAACCATCAAAGGTGAATTTGCAAAGCGTTGCAAAATCGAAATTCAAAAAATTTCCGGCTTCGATGTACTTTTCGACTCCGTTTGTTTTTCAGGTCGGCCATCCACGAGCCCGGGCGACAAATTCGTTCAGACCGCTTTCGAGGAGGCAAGAAGAGACGTAGATAACGCGGTGAATCACACGCTAAGAACGCTGGTGAACAGACCTCACAACGGCCAGCCTTTATCGGCCGGGGAACTGATGCGTTTGGTCAGATTCCCGAATGCTGCTGCCAGGCAATTGGCTCGTTCCGCGGAAATCTACGAGCGAACCCTGTATCTGATAAAGAAACACGTTGAAATCGGAATGAAAGTCAATCTGTCCCACGGTAGGAAAAGTTTTCGCTTCGAAAGCTTTTACTCTTCGGCACCGGCGAATAACCAAATTTTCCGTTTTACAGATTTCAGTTACAAGGATGTGCTGTCGCCGGAACAATTAACGGTCATCGCCAATTTATCCGGGTGCATGATACACAGACCGATGATCAACTGCAGCGACATGTGCTTCCACAACAAATATCGCGCGATAGATGGCACATGCAACAATCTTCAGCATCCCATGTGGGGAGCATCCCTGACGGCTTTCAATCGAGTTCTCAGCCCAATATATGAAGACGGGTTTTCGATGCCCGTTGGTCAGTATATAGTTCAACCACAGCCGGTGAATCTCCTCTTTTCCAACTGGTTTTTCAATCTCTTTGTCACAATTTTCACAGGCTGGACTAAATCGATCAAATATTTTGGATTCCCAAAACCGAGCGCAAGACTGGTATCCACCCGCGTGATAAGCACCAAGGACATTACCCCCGACGAGCATGTCACCCACATGCTCATGCAGTGGGGTCAGTTTTTAGACCATGACATGGATCACGCCATTCCATCGGTATCGAGCGAAAGCTGGGGAGGAATAAACTGCAAGAAGTAAGTTGGCAACAATCGAAAAAGACAGCTCTCTTTGATGCGATCAGAAAGAACGTCCTACTTTTCTGCTTAGATCCTGCGACTATGCCGCGCCATGTTATCCCATTGAAGTTCCACCTAACGATCCCAGAATAAAGAACAGGCGTTGCATAGACGTCGTCCGTTCGAGTGCGGTATGCGGTTCCGGTCAGACGTCTGTCCTCTGGGCGGACGTGCAACCCCGAGAACAGATCAACCAACTGACCGCTTACATAGACGCCTCTCAGGTATAAAGCATTTGCTTTTTCCGAAATGCTTGTTTCAGATTAAAACAAATTTTAATCCATTTCATTCTGCAGGTTTACGGATTCTCTCAAGACCTAGCAAACGTTTTGAGAAATTTCACCAATGACTACGGTTTACTTCGTCAGGGGATGACATACCCCGGAGGTAAGCCGCTGCTGCCATTCGCCGAAAACCACCCAAATGATTGCAGGAGAAACCTAGAAGAAAGCGAAATGGAGTGCTTTTTAGCAGGTGCGGTAAATTTAACTGAAGTCGGGCATTTTAAAATGCAAACGGGTCTTGACGTTTTAAAATAACCTTTCAGGTGATATTCGATCGAACGAACAAGTTGGTCTGCTGGCCATGCACACAATTTGGTTCCGCGAGCACAACCGCATTGCCAGAGAACTTCGCTTGATCAATGGGCACTGGGATGGCGATGCAATTTATCAAGAAGCGAGAAAGGTAGCTATGAATTCTTCGAGGGCGGACAGCGCAAATGAGCTATCTCGAAAAACGCAAAGAAATGTAATAACGTTGTGAATATTAGATCGTAGGAGCACAGATGCAACATATAACGTACAAGCACTGGCTACCATTGATACTAGGGCCCGAGGGAATGCAGATGCTCGGCGAGTACAAGGGTTACGATCCAAATGTACATTCTGGCATATCAAACGTTTTCGCCACGGCAGCCTTCCGGTTTGGTCACTCACTGATTAATCCCATTTTAGAAAGACTGAACAGCTCTTTCCAACCTATACCTCAGGGTAAATAATATTTATTTGCATCGTCCTCGATTCAAGTGCCATTCAGAAGGACGGAAAATGAAAAATCTGTTTTATAGGACATTTGCTGCTGCAAAAAGCGTTTTTCTCGCCTTGGCGATTGGTCGATGAGGGAGGCGTGGATCCTTTATTGCGGGGATTGTTCACGGCTCCTGCAAAACTGAAAACTCCGGATCAGAATCTCAACACACAACTGACGGAGCATTTATTCGAGGTACGAACACGAAATGAATGACGTTACAATGAGAAGAAATTTTAATTATACTTTCCCATTTTCTCAGGTTGCCCATGCCGTGGCATTGGATCTGGCCGCCATCAATATTCAAAGAGGAAGAGATCATGCACTTCCCGGTTACAACAGCTGGAGGAAATTTTGCAATCTGACGGAAGCAGAAACCTTTGACGATCTTAGCAGAGAAATATCCAGTCCGACGGTCCGGGACAAGTTGAAGGAGCTATATGGTCACCCAGGTGAAGTTACGAGTTTAGAATGAGACGAAAACATGGCCGCTGCACTCATACGATATCCTAAATCGGTTTCTTTTACTATGTTAACCAGGTAACATCGACATTTGGGTCGGAGGCATTTTGGAAGACGTTTCTGAAAATGCCAAAGTCGGTCCGACATTCCGATGCATTTTGGTTGACCAATTTAGGCGGCTGAGAGACGGAGACAGGTAAAATTTCACGCGCACACACAGAAGTGCACGCAACACCGAGCAATCGCTCTCACACAGGGTGTTGCCTGTAATCCGAATCATTTCAGATTTTGGTACGAGAACCCTTCGGTGTTCAAACCGGAACAGTTAACCCAAATTAAGCAGGCCAGTTTATCGAAAGTTGTTTGCAATAATGGCGATGATATAAGAGAAGTAACGAAAAACGTATTCGTACTGCCAAGAGATCAAGGCGGCTATGTGTCCTGCGATGATATACCAGATATTGATCTGCATTTGTGGACGTGCTGTCACGGTGAGTTTGCTAATTTTAATAGTAAAAAATTTGTGTAAACTCATCCTTCGACTAAAACATCAGAAATTCATACAATAAAAATTACATTTATGCCACAGATTGCAGTGCCGGCCGGTACGGTAGTTTAGCTCACTATTCGACCACCGTTTCCAGAAGCAGAAGATCGCTGGGTCATTCTTTTCCGGAAGAAAAACGAAATGATATTATAAATCGAACGGAAGATGAATCTACGTCACATTTATATAATGAAGTAAGCTTTATGAATATGAATGTAATTAAGTAGATTTTGGGCTCTTTAACGGTCTCCTTTACTTAATTACACGAAACGGAACGAGACAAACTGCTGCAAAAAAGAGCAAAAGCGGAAGATCGCGTCATTCTTCATGCCCTAGATCGGTAATCTAAAGCAGTAAGATAAAAGTGCGAGGTTATCAGAAATTAAAGTAAGGCAAAAGTGATATTTTGAAGAGAAGTTCCATCGCGAATACACGTCCAACCGTAGCGGGCGAAACATCATTTACCTTAACCCAAGTTTGCTGCTTTAATCCTTCAAAAACTTTAATTGGTCCGTCGAAGACTTGCCGGCTAAAATTGTCCTGCCGTCTCTGATTTAACATTAACCTTTGTGCATTGTAAACGACAGTTATTAACCCGCAACAATCGTGCGCGGTGTTAGCCCGATTGGAGAACTTTGTTTTTCATATCCAGTACGACCTCTGACTCTTGTTTTCACGCGGTATCCGAAGTGTCTCCGCACGTTTTCTTGAAATTCAAACAATACGCCTTTGTTTTGCATCAGGTATCGGTCGACGATGAAATAAACGAAGAAAGAATTGAGGGAATCGAGGCGATTTTACAGGAGTTTCAAAAGACCCTGAGACAGATAAAGAGAAAACTTCGGAAACTGGAGCATCACTGGAGGCTGCAGACGAAAAAAAACGGTTCGCACCAGTACAATCGCTCGCATCATCACATGCAGTGCAACGACGGCGGACAGAGAAGGCTCAACGGAGAGAAATGGTCAAAGGACAGTTGCGTCCATTGCATCTGTCAGGTATCACGGAGAGCATGCGACCGTCATGATGCGCGATTGGGATTCAATATGATTAAAGTTTTCTTTTCCAGGACAAACAAATAACTTGCACCAAAACCTTATGCGCAGCCGTTACGTGCGAAAAACCGGAATCCAGACCAGGAGAGTGCTGCCCGGTGTGCCCGGTCACAGCAAAGCCATAAATTTAAATTTAAATGTTTAATACTTAAGTAAGTGAATGCCCTTTCATCCTATCCTGCGATTAACCACCGGAGACCGAAGCCTGCTACAAAATTTATTTATTTATTTAAATTACAGGTAGACGATGAGATTTCGGAGAGGGACAAAATTTCATTTTTACTAGTCGGATTTAATGTTTTTAAAAGCGGCCACATTGAACTTAAAGGGTTTGCCATACTTTATAGTATCTGCCAAGTATTTTCTCATATCGGTTCCTTTTAGTTCGAACTTTTTGCTGGGATGTCCGCGACATTTTGAATTGTTCCATTCATATTCTATAGTAATTAACTTAGATTTGACAATTAATAATTTATGTCGCTTATGATTGAAAAAAAAATTCGTAAAAATTCTAATAATATATACGTATTTAATCACTATCGCTTAAAGGTACCACATTAATCTTAATATTTTTAGGCCCCTTTGAAAATGAAACTCAAAATATCGCTTCATAGTTTAATAAAAATAACTATAAAAGCTAAAGCACTTAGCACTGCCAACAAAAGTTAAGAAAAGTTATATATATATATATATATTATTCCAACAATTTCGTTTCATTTTTAAATGGGAGGGTGAAATTTACTGATTAGAATGTTATATACTGATCGGATTATAAAATTTTTTGTAACCATTAATCGATGGTTTTATTAAGAAAAATCGGCATCATGACAAATGTATGAAATAATAAAAAAGGTAATGATAGTAGTAGCGGCAATTCATTCAACTGTTTGCTGAACACATTTTTATTTTTTTTTTTTTGTGTGAAACGAAAAAAAATTTTCCATCGGTGTAGATCAAGGGAAAAACGATCAATCAAATGTTTATTCCGAATATTGCTGCAAAGAAGCTAAGATCGGTTTTTCTTTTTTCAAACATTTACTTAGCGTGTGACAATCTAAAAAAGTTGACGAGCGACATCCCAGCCTTAGGAATTTGCGCATGATGTTGGCGGCTCGGGAAACCCGGCTCTCCTACTGTTGACGGGATATCGGGATCTGCAGCAGACTCGAGTGCATCAGACAAACCCCCAGGCATCGGCTCCGAAACACTTAACCCGCATTCTCGGCCAGTTCCTCAGAGTCACGAGGATTGTGGGTACCTATTTGATGAACTGAATTCGCGGATGCCTTACGGCTTTTTCTGCTTCTCCCGACTCCGAGAACGCGGCTTAAACCGGAATTTAAAAGAATAACGCTGATAACTACAGCAGCGCTAAACGATTATTATTATTTTTTTTTTTTTACAACTTGTTACAAGAAAATTGTTATGGCTTTTTCCGGGGACCTGAATCCCATCTTTGAAAGGAAAATGCAGAAATTGTATGAATAAGCCGATGGCCCGAGTTCGTGCCCTCGTGCAACTTTCGGTAGGATTGCTATGAGCAGTGCTTCAGCAACTTTATCAAAGCGTATTTTCTCTTTCCTAGTCTATCATTCCGCGTGTTTTGGTTTTTCCATGATGGTTTTTCCGCGAGGCATGCCTGGATTTCCCGGCCAATTTGAAGAAAATTCAATGAACGCTTTAAAACGTGTTAGGCTTTATGAATTATTCCGCAATGATATGAAACTGATCAATGTGTCAGACCGAAGATAATCATATAAATATATATGTAATGGAACTTTAGTGTATATTTAAAAAGAAAAAAAATTTGTTTTAATCATTCTTATTTCAAAACCAAATAAGATAGTTAAATATTCAAAGGATAATTGAAAACATTTTGTGTTCACTGTTTGCATAGAATAAGATTATCCTTTTTCTAAATTTGATTTTTACTTTTTTTATATTTAAAATATAATGATATATAATTATTATAATTCAGAATTTTTTTGCAAGTTATTGTTGATGTTGTAGATTAACGAATTGAGATCTTTCTCTCCTCTCTTAGTTAATTCTGTAATACTACATTTGGAAAAGTGAAAAAAGTGGATGTTAGATTCTCACTCACTTTTCTTATAGAATTTTTTTATAGACTGTCAAATAAAAAAAATAATATAATTTCTTTTTTTACTTCATTCGGATGCATTTAAGAAAAACTGGGAGTCAAATACATTTAATTATTTCTTATTACATATAATTTCTTTCGATGGAAGTTTTTGTGTGCCTTTATACGAGCAATTAGCGCAGGAAATTATACTGGAACGTGTAGGAAGCATAATGTCACTAAGATGCTTGTCATTTGTCGGTCGTTATGAAGAACGAAAGGCTTGCCGGAGAAATTAAATGCGGAAGAATGGCACAAGTCGGTGCAGAACGACGTTCCAACAGGAGAAAAGTGTGCCGCGGCAAGGAGCACGATGCGAAGACTGTCAGCAAGCAATTGCAGAAAATCGGTATCGTACCCAAATTTCCGAACGTCATTTTGCGGAAATGAGAAGAAAATTTACAGGGAATCGAACGTTTCAAGCTCTCCGTGGCGGACAATTTCTGAGGGTAACGAGTTAGCTTGTGGCTAGGCAAGAAAAAATTAGTTTTAGAGATTGAGGACAAAGACCGGGGATCGGATTTTCTGCAACAATAACCGAAGAGGTAAGGAATTCGCAGTGCAAAGCGAGATAGACACGTTTTGGGAAACAAAGTAAAATTGTCACAGTGGGAGGTCGACACGTGAGCAGTGGATTCTGTCGTGGACGAAAGATTAACTCAAACAAACGGTATTAGACGTCAGAATCGAGTGCGCCTCGTTTGCACATATTTAAAAAGAAGCTCGAACGAAAGAGCGAAACTGCAGGAGAGCAAAAAAAAAGGATTAAGAAGCAGAGAAAGCGAGATGCAGTAACTCGACCAGAAAAATTGTGCAAAAGACGTTCTTATGAACGACATTGCTTTTGATTCACAGAAGACAAGAAAGTGTGGGCGAAACATTCTGCCAACAAAGCACCACACAAAATAAATGCTTCTCACTCGGGAAGAACAAAAGACATGTAAAAGGAGAAAAAAAATAAAAAAACACGATCAAACAAGACTTACAGTTTCCTTCATTATTTTTCAAATAATTTCTCAAATGAACTAAAATAATTTTCGAACCGCCGCTTCAATGCCATGTCTTTCAAAATTCACTGAGATTGTGGATCCGTAACGTTTAAATAATTGGAACGTTTTTTTTCCGACCGGAAACAGGAAGTTAACCGCAGAAAATTTATCCGTCAGATAGCGCTATATTTGTCGTTACATGCGCAGAGTTCTTGCGTCTATGGTGTCGGATTCGTCTTTATCTGATAATGCATTGGACTGAGCTAAAATCAAAGCAGTTTGTGTGATTTTTGATTGTTGACGTGGAAGAGTTTCGATTCGAAGTCCGTTCGATCGAGACTAATGTTATACAGTGATTTCGTCCGTTGCGCAAATCATTTTCTCAGCATTTCCGATCGAATCGATGATGGTTGGAAATTGAAAACATACGAAGACAATGTTTATCTTGTGAAAGAAGTGACACAGGTCATCAGCACCGAGGATGCAGATTCCCCGGATGAATCGGCTATTGATTGCCAAACCGCCAATGCTCCTTCCTTGAACGCGAGAAAATGGGAGTATCACATCCTGTATAGTTTCAGCTTCAACGTTCCGGTGTTGTATTTCAACGTGTGGAACTTTTCCGGGGAGTTGCTGAACCTCGATTCGCTATTACAAGAAATTAACCCCAATTTTCAGGCCCAAATCTTAACAAATAAATGGTTCGTTTTAACGCAGCGAGAGCACCCGTATCTCTTTCAGCCGTTCTTTTACTTTCATCCGTGTGACACATCTCACTTCATCAAGTATTTCCTCAAAAAGGGAAGCAACGTTTTGATAACATGGATGAGTTCTTTCGGGCAGATAATTTGGCTCGAAATGAACTATTTATACGGCATATTGAACAGTTTGAGTGATGAGGACGAGAAAGAAAATGCGTAATATTTATGAAATTATTACTTTAAATATAGGCAATTTTTAACAAGTTTCAAATGGAGGAGGGAGGATCTTTAGAGGGATTTTTGTGCCCTGATTGCTTTAGTAATTTCAAGAGTGCAATACAGCTAAGTACCCATTATCAAGATCATCATTCAGAGGATTTTTTTAAAAATGTCAAAGGTATGTTTTGAGTATCTCAAAGTTGCTTAAAATTGTATTAATTTAGAGTTACACCACATGCAGATGTTAACATTTGCAAGTCTTCTGGCCCAACACAATATTTATAAATTTAAAAGACATTCAAAAAAATTTATATATTAATATTGAGACTGAGTTGCAAAAATCTTAAATTCCTTTTTGTATTTATGTAATATAGGTTTTAAAAGAGCTATTATTTATTTATTTATTGGGGTCAAAACAGCTGTGGAATTGATTTTTCCCAAATTTTTTTTTTTAATTTTTCACTTGGGGGGGTATAATATGTTGGAGTCATACAAATCATACAAAAATAAAAATCTGTGAGTGAAACATTTAAAATCAGCCTGCAACATGCACAAGCCAAATAAACAAGGACAAAATGGCTTTTGCTCCCATAAGTCCAATTATCATGAAGCCTGCCTTCTGACATCTTTTTGAAAAAGAAGAAACAAATTGTTTTAATTTCAATTTACTTAGATAAAAAGAAGGGAAAATTTGGTTTAAACCAATTAATATAGGGAAAATTTTTCCTTTTTTTATATTTAAACATAAGTATAGCTGAGATGTTAAATGTTTGATTTTTTTATTTCAGTCTGATCAAGTTTTAGAAAGCTGGTGAACCATATTCTTCCAAGATTTGTAGTTTTCCACACAGTTGATGTTTATCGTGCCCTGACAAAGCATCTTGTCATTCATTTGAAAACTCAAAGCATCAAGCTCACTCTGTGCATTCACTTACTTCTTATTTCTCATCTTGCTTACCCTCATCAATCAAAAGAATTTATGTATTTGTAAATTTTTTTTTCCTTTTTTTAAATTTCAATTTTTGCTTTCAGAAATCTATGAAAAGGCAAAGAAGAAAATACTATTTAAAGACCATGGTAACATCCTGTCCGGTTCTGAGGCAAGCAATGCAAAAGGAACACCAGGTTACCAGCCAAGCCTTGTTAACTGTGAATTGGGGTTGACAAGGAGCCACAGCGAATATTTCAAATCTGTCAGGATGAACAAAATGGAACACTATGCAGCTCAGACCAATAATTTGCTCATAAGATTAGAAAAGCTACTCATTAATTTACCTTCTGATAGAATTAAGAGAAAGGGTAACTTTTCAGTTTGCTTTAAATGAAAATATTAATACTATAAGTATTATCACTTACTATTGTCACTATTATTATTATTATTATTATTATTATTATTATTATTATTATTATTATTATTATTATTATTATTATTATTATTAT
>JAOWBB010014801.1:0-50857 GCA_028565995.1 Ricinus marginatus
AATTGAATATAAAATATCTTGTTTGTAAAAAATTTTTTATGCTGTTAATTATGAATTAATTATATTAAATAAGACTTTCAATTCTAAAATTTTTAATATGCAATTGTTTTTCTATCACTTTCTTAATTTAAAATAATTTAATTTTGAATTTATGTTATGAGAGTTCAGTTTATTCACGAAATTCATTTTAATGAGTTTCAAGTAGGAACTATTTCACTAATTGTGGGAACAACTAAAGACTAATAAGTACTACTGGAAATGTTGATTAATGATATAACAACGTGTGATTTGATGAAATAAAAGAACTGTTTTCAATGCTCTATAAATATATTTAGGCAAGTTTTTCAATCGAAATTATTTTTTTTAAAAGACCATAAAGAATTTTTTATAAAGACCATTTTGTTGAACAATATGAAATTATAAAACATTAATCAAAGACATGAAAATCTATGGAAAAAGTTTTTTTGGTTTTAAAGTAAAAACATCAATGTTTTATGGAAAATAGCCAGCTTAATTTTGCACGTTATCTAAAAAAATGTAAAATACTTAGTCTTAATTAATAATAATGTAAATTTCTTTTTGAGAATAAAGAAGATGAAAAAATACAATTTCATGTGATGAACGAAAAAATATTAATTACAACAATTATAAAATTATATTAATCGATTTAATGATATTGAAAAAAATATATATATATATTTTGCGGTTGATGAATATTCAACTGTTTGTCATAAATGTTAATAATTAGATAAGAGTAGCTAAGAGTAGGGTACCTGCATTTAATGGAATTCATTTTTTTGAAAAATTAAATCAGATATTAAAATGTCGTTTATCAGGGGAAACTGAAAATTTTAAAGGTTACACAATATATTTTTATATTCAGACTTAATAAACTTAAATGAAGTAGTTAGTCTCAAAATCTTAAATTATTTCTGAATAATAGTAATAATTTTGTAAAATTTTCAAAGATTTTCATAAATATTGCTGAATTTACTAATCTGATGATTTCAAACTAACACATCCAAAATATATTCGTTTATCATATTTCATAGTATGCAAATATTAAAGTAATTTTTAAATTCGGCTTTTCTGTTTTATGTACATTAAGGATAGTCATGTTATATGTATTAAAAATTCTTAAATCATTATTAATATTAAATTCACAAATGCTAGAATTATTTTCTGTTTATAAGGTAAAAATTAAGAAACGAAAGATTTGCTCAAATTATTTTATCATTGTGCGCATATCTATACTATTAATTAAGTGTTCTTATACTTAATATCGTTGTTAATGAAGTTTTCTTGTAATCAAATTGTATTTTTAAATAAATTTAATATATTTAGACATGATGTCAGTTAAGCCTTATGTATAATATTTTCATATAAGATTTGTATTTTTTTTTTATTAAGATCTGCTGGATTTTAAGTTTCACCAAAGAATATTTAGTCTACATCCAAATATTAATTTAACAGTTACATCTTAGAGATTTCTTATTCATTTACAATATATTTCATTAAAGGGATGGTTAGTCTAAAGAAATTTTCAGCGTCATTTATCAATCTCTGAGCAAGATGATTTTGATGACTTGTTCGTTTAGTTGCACACAATTGATGGTGTGACACATGATGTATAACACAGTGGTAGAAGGACGTGACAATCAAGCTTTCTATTAATAAATCGAATATATATTAGGTCAATGAGTTTTTTCTTATTTAATTTCCCATAATTAAATAATTGTCCACTGACGATCGTAAAATATAAAATTTCAGGTATTTATGAGATATTTTCTGCGCTGCTACCGGAAATACTGAAAATTTTAGAATTTCATTTTTCCCCAACTAGCGAATTGTAAAATTTTTTGATATTTTATATTGGCAAGCATCAGCGAACCTTAAAAAAATGGTTATTACCTGACGAAAATACAGCGAAAGCCATTAAAACTTTTTTCGATATTCGTAAATTACTAAAATTTTAATTTAACATACCAATAGATGACGATAGGAGAACTTCGCATCTGATCGTTTAAGCGTAAACACGCGCATATACTCACACACAAAAAAAATAAAATAAATTTTGAAGTAAATTAAAAACTTAAATTTTCGAAACGTGGGCCATATAAATAAGAAAACAAAAAATTAATCGCCAAATTAACTTTATAAGAAAAATTTAATTGAAACCATGGGAAGCACTGGGGAAGAATAACTTGAACCAGTTGAACGACCGCAAAGTGACTAGAGTAAAAAGAAAGAAAGAACAGAAATCAGTACCTCGTATGATAAAAATGATTAAACGAAATATTCTTAAGTTAAACGTGATATTAAGATACAATGAAAGCTATAAGTTAAGTATAATAGAAAAAGTTTCACGAAATGAATTACGTCATAATTAGGTTCAATATAGGGCTGAACAGGCATGTGAAAATGTTTTTTTTTCTGGAATTACCTACCCGATAAATTGATATTATTATATGACGAAACACTTCCTATTTTAATATAATTTCACAAACGAAACTATTCTTCAGCAAGAAGTTTGATAAAAATTGCCGCGCTTTAACAACAGCACGACGTCTTCCTCGCAAAGCGAGATTTAACAGTAAAAACACAGCTTTGGATGTAAAAAAAGAAAAAAGTAAAATTTTGAACTGAACAACTGAAAAAAAACATCAAGTTATTCTATATTAAGCGAAATATCAATATTATAAAACGATATGAACCTACTGAATCGCCTCAGAGATGACCGAGGAAAAAATTTTCATTTTTACAGTAATATGGTGCATTATATTAAAAATTATATAAGCTATTTCAAGAAGTGAAAATTTATATAATACTTTCAACTAAATAAAAGCAGTTTCAAAATCATCTGTGTAAATGTACGATTCATTCTGTATTTTGTCTTAGTTATAATTGTAATTCCTTTGAAATCTAATATTATATGATTTCCAAATACCTCATTACACATCGGATATCCACACCTGATCTCAAGGTTGTAAAACAAAGATGTATTTGATATTCATTAGTAAATAATTTGCGAATTTATTTTTTAAGCTTAATTTAAGATTTACTATGTTGTATTTAGCCTTTGTAAGAACACAAAATTATTTTCGTAAAGTCTGTGTACGTTGAATGTTGTTTTTCTAAAGTTCTAAAATATAACAATTCTAAAGTTTTATAAACTGGTTTGTAAATATACCAATCAACAATTTGGAAATCATTACATTCGTGATAATTCCAAAACTATTATTCAGAACTCATTCTTTAATAATATTCTTATATATAAATATATAATATGCAAATTATATATGGATTCTAATATATACATTTTATTTTCTCAATTGAAATTGAGAATCTACCTTAATAAACATCTAATAAAAATACGTAAACGGAAATATACATACTACTTTTAATATAAATATAATTGTGTAAATCCTATTTTTCCTTAATTACGCAACTTTCCGGTTTTTCGCGATATTTTAGATATATTGAAATATTTGGATCTTGAATTACATTACATCATTTGTAAGGGTTCCACACTTAAAAATATTTTTTATTTTTAATCTCAAAGTTTTCCTCGATTTCAAATATTAATGAAAATACTTTTGCATTTCATGAATATTTTAATAAAAACGATTTCACTGTTTAATATTTATCTACCAACCATCCATCTACCAAAAGAATATATTTCACTATTAAATTTCGTACATAATATTGTCTAAATTATATTTAATAATAAAATTTTGGCCTGAAAGTTTTAATTTTAATTTATTTCAATTACTTCATTTTCGAACAATTTTTCTGGAAATTTATTAATCTGCCTTACTGTAATTTTTTACCGTGACCAAACACCGTTGCTATTTCATTATCTTTTTATTAGATAAAAATCAAAATAAAAAATTTATGAAAAGCATGTCAATGGTAACTCCCTAAAAAAATGATGGCAGCTTTAAACTTTTTCACAATAATTATTTTCAATAAAAGGAACACCCTTAAAACTTTTCATTCGTTCATAAAACGAATGCAGTTGCAAATTTTGTAATTTCTCACAATTTCAATAAATATCAAAGAAAAATGAATAAAATAATACCAAAGAACATTTAGAATAAGTCTTTATAAACAAAGAATTACGATTTCATGTATAAGATTAATTAATTTATAAAGGAATGAAAATAAAAAATTATTCTAATCAAATGAAATTCAGTCAGATCCGTAAAAAATGTTTTACATAAATATGAGATCTTGTTTTTTCTACTTAAAAAGGCGGAAGTTACAATTTTGATTTATTTCATAATGAAAAAATTGCAAATCCTAACTTTCTAAATAACTGGAAAAAATGTGATATTCTCACATACAATGAACAAAAATTTATTTAAATGTAAATTCATTACAATGAAATACATAAATAACGTACATTTTTTCAAAATGTAAAATTTTCGTTAAGCGAAAATTCAAAATAAATATTAATCATATAAAAATTTTCGATTTTGAATTAATAAAGAGTATGTTAGTAATAAATGAACATCAAATAGGCCATAACATTAACTAAATAGTTACCAAAAGGTGACAAAAAATAGAACATACAAAAATGCAAATCTAAATTCAAAATTTTTATATATTAGGTATACTTGTAAAATTTATAAAAAGTAAAATTTTCCATTTTAATGTTAAAATTCGAAGGAATGCTATTGATATTATAAAAATATTCTCCAAGGCGATTATTATAGTCGGGTTTTGTCTTCAATATTTTTGTACATGTACTGCAGAAAACAGTTCTTTATTCTTATCAATCATACTATAAATTAAAATAAAAAAATTTCGTTTATAAAAATAAAAATCTCATTTTAAAACTATCAAATATTTATAATATTTTTAATTCATTATTAATAATAGAATCATACAGTTCTAGCTATTCAAATCAAAAAAGTGTAATTGTAGCATGTTGAGAAAACAAAAAAAATTTCATTCATTGGTCAAATAAATTCTAAAAAGTAATATTAGGACTAATCATTTAAACTAAATTTTACAATGAAAAAACTTCAAAAATTACTTACATAATTTTTGTAGTGAATAGACATACACAGGAAAAATTTAAAATAATGAAAACTTTCTTTAATTGTTGTATAACTAATTGTATTAAAATGTTTCTTTTATCTGCGTTTTATAAATAATTCATTTTTATGAAAACAAAAATGAAGAGATTGAAAATGAAAATTTATTTTTTAATTTTTTTTTTCGGGCCGTAAATTACATCACCTTCTTAATATTATTGGCGACAAACATTTAAATCCGCCTAATTAACAAAATATCAAGAATATTTTAAAAAATTTGTTTTTTGGAAAAAAAAATAATAAACAGTATCTATGAAAGAAATATTTTGTAAATGCGAATATTTAAGGCCCGAAAAAAATTACTTCAAAAGCCATTACCTTGGTAATCAGGAGAAAGTTCGTTTAAACAAATTTTTTTGTTTATTATTTATTTTAAGTTCAATATTTACATAATCTAATAGAATATTCGTTTTATTTACCAATAATAAAATTATATTTTCAAATATTTTCGGAAATACCGATTCTTGGAGTCAAAATTAGAGATTAATTTATAATATTTCAGAAACAATTAATTTTCAAATTCAAAAAACGTTAAAATGTTTGAAAGTTAATTTTTTTTTTAGGTATAAAAGATGTATAAAAGATGATCTGTTATTGCAACTAATATGATACAATTAAAAAATTATTTTCTAGTTAGGAAGTATATGTTTAGATACATTTATTTAACACAATTTTTTCTATTTTGTTATGGGTAAGATGTTCTTTTTTTTATCTACATTTATTACATCTTCAATTTTCCAGATGACTGATTTATAAAAGAATTAATATCTGATATAAATTTTTAATAATAGTAACTTTTGTCTTAAGTACATATTATATAATTTAAGGAAAAATATAGCAATAAGCAAAATTATTTTTATTTAACATTTTATCTTAAATACAATTTTAAATCCAGTAGTATTGTCAATCAATCTTGATGAAGGCAAATATTGATAATTAAACATAATATACAATCACTTGATGAAAAAGTTAAATTTTATATTTGATAGAAATTCATTGAAATACAAATGACAATGCTAATAAAATAACACATAATATGATTGTAAAAGGCATAAATATTTTAAAACAGTATTTGAATATAATTGTCAATTCTCTATTTTTTCCATCTAGCATTCAAACAGCTTTTAACAGAATCACAATTATTTCAAGTCAATTTTCAAAGAGAAGTAATTTAAATACAAAAAACAAATCTTCAACATGGTTTTATATAAGAACATGAATATTTGTAATTCAAAAATATTCAATTGCAATTATTCAGTCCATCTGTGACAGCAATGCTGATTTGTACATACATAATACAATCGCATCTCTTCTTCTGCTCTTCTTGTTTGAGCCTGAAAAAAAACTGCTTCTCTTTGATTACATTTTGGACATGGATGTTCTCCTGTTCTAGGTAAAGTTGGATCAGAAATAACATCAGATAATATATGAGTCAATTCACTGAAATAAAAAAATTTTTTAAGCAACAAAATTAATATAAATTAAAATCCTGCAATAAAATCTATTACTAATGGTGTTCTAGTTTCATTATAACATTCAGTTTGACATAAAACAAAGTTTCTTCAAAAACTTACTCAATTTCATGCATAATTTTATTTACATAAATGCAGTTACTATCAGCCAATTGTTTATAATCACAATTTCTACACTGAAATAAAAAAAAAAAAATTCAATTTCCTTAAGAAATTTAAAGTAAAATAGAATTTGTAAAAATCATTTTAATATTTATTGATACTGATCAGGAATAAAACTTAGCTTTATAAAGAAATATATTTGATTGTTTATGTTTATGTTCATGCAATCATACGTTCCAATTAGATTATGAACATATTGCTTATTATATGTAAAAAAATAATCTATTTAAAAAGTTTAATGCTCATTTCATTTATAATAAAAAATACTTAGATAAATCCTGAGATCATAATTTATTTTAAAACTAACTTATTTAATAATTTATAAAATTAAGGTTACACTATTTTTTTAATTCTTTTTTAAAATGAAATGTGTACAAGGAAGTAATTAAATGAACGAATTTATACTTACAGCGTACAATAGTGCATGATTTTCTTTGTCTTCTTTCGGATAGAGCATATTGTTGCTGGAAGAATAATACATAACGTACAATAATTGGCTGACAAAAACGTATATCAGCAAAAATTTTGAAACTTACCATTCGGGGCAAAATCTTATACCGACAAAACTAGGTCCATCGTCATGAGTTTGACCATCAAAACCACTGACGGGCATTTCAAAATAACTAGGAGAATCAAACCGTTATAATTGAAATTACAAAAAGCGTCAAATAAACCAAATGATTTTACATTGACGGTTAAGTCATGCGCATATGCCTTCTTTTTATTCCCAATATAATTATTGAGAAGTACGTTCAGTTACTCGGATTGGAATTTGAATGTAACGCTACCATGTTTTAGTTTTTGTCGTTTACTGGAATCGCTACGAAGTCGATGTTGTTAAATTTTAGCAATGTATGTAATGTATAATAGTTTTAGAGAAGTTTATTATTACAGGTATTTCAGTCAGTTTTAAAGTCTTTGACACTGTTATTATTTATTGGTTTTATAATATGAATCTTTACTAATTTCAATATTCATCGGTTTCTTTTGTAACGGATTTCGAAAACTTAAATTCTGCGTATGATCAATTTTAATTTATAATTTTTATATTGATGTAAGAATGTTATATAAAGCATACTTAATTTTGATTTTAAAAGTCAATTTTAGTTTTAATATGATATTAATTTTTTAAGGTATTTTGTTAAGTTCTTATTGAATTTAATTGGTTCATTTCTCCTAAAAATGGAACACTTAATAAAGATTTAATTTGCTCAGTTTACATCGGGTCTTCTATTTCATTTTTTTATTTTAATTTTTTAAAGTGAAAATCAAATAATTTTTCTATAACGTTATCTTTTTCACAAAATATTACTCAATTACATCTACAAGTTTATATTATATATAAATAATTTTTATAAATAAAATTTTATTTAAAATTGCTTCTATTTTTTATGGTTTATATCATATTAATATATATATTGCAAAATTGTAAAAAGCTTATATTTATTAACTTATTTTTCACTAAGTAATTGAACTTGAAATGGAAAATTAAACTCATTAAAGTTTAAGGTTATTCTTGTTATTTCATACATTTTTGATAATTATGTTTACTGATATTTAATTTTGGTTTTTGTTATTAATTTTAAGTGATTAAACATCTTTTTATGAAGAAAGCTCAAGTTAAAACAAATATTTGCCAAGATTATTAAAAATTTTTATTCAACATTAATATTCACTTATTATTTTTAAAAATATAATTTTTTCCTATAGTTTTTGTTTTTCACTAAACAAAGTTAACATTGCTTATAAAGCTACTTTTTTATTATCTTTGATTACATGCATTGTATCTATTAAAGATAAAATTAATATAAATTGTTTAATTTAAGTTCATGCATTTAAAGCAAATTTTAAAAATTTGTTTTTATCATATCATTTTTTATGTGCTGTTAATACATTATATTTTATTTAT
This sequence comes from Ricinus marginatus, assembly GCA_028565995.1. Lineage (NCBI taxonomy): Eukaryota > Metazoa > Arthropoda > Insecta > Psocodea > Ricinidae > Ricinus > Ricinus marginatus. The sequence continues at coordinate 8,646 of JAOWBB010014801.1, forward strand.
GGTTTTGTAATATATATCTATATAGATTTAGTTTATATTTAACCAGTATTTGATTTACTATAGAAACAATAAATTTTTTTTTACATCCAATTGTGAAAATGATGTTCTGCATATGCATGTAAGATTTCAATTTAATGCCAATGTTAAAACAATATATAATTATAAGATTTAGAAGCTCAAAATACTGAAAATTAAGCTCAGTACTCAAAGTACTGAAGGCCCGTTTGCTCATGATAATCCTCAGAATTTATTTATTCTTTAAAGAATCTATTTATTGATAGCCTTATAAACCAATTATTCTTTATTATTTTTAAATCCTTATGTCTGATAATATCATTATTAATCTAATTGATTTTATTAAATGCAACATTAAAAACACTTTATCTAGTTTTTAAAGAAAAATTTTAAATTATTTTTTTAAAACTATCAAATCAAAGTAATTTTATTGTGCTAAATAAATTTTATATATATATTGATTAATAAAAGTTGACGGTTTTTTTTATGAGGTACAATATATTTTTGAGTTTACTATTTTTATTCAAGCAGCTCCAGATGTGAAAATAAATAAATTAGTACAAAACATCATTCACATAAAAGCCATTCTACTTATCGTTTAAGGTAGGAACCATTTACTTTTTATATTTAAAAATTCATATTTTGAAAAAACGTTTTTTGCTGAATGTATTTTGATTTTAGGAAAACAAATGAGAAACAAGAACTCAGTATGCAATTAAAATTTAATTCTATATAAATATGAAATTAATTTTATTTTATTTTTATTTCTTTTTTTTTAAGGAAAAAAATTATTTTTACGAAAGTAATATAAATAAGAATGTCGAGGGCTTGTAGTGCTCTTGTGATTATGATTAACTTGAAAAGATTTTTATAATTTAATTTTTATTTGTGTCGGATTGAATTGAAGAATCTTTATCTTGAAAAATCTTTAATATTTGGATTATTTCAGATTCATTTTAATGACAAACATTCATATTTTTCTAAAGCATGTTTTATTACTGAAGTATACTGCTGAAAAGAGTCAATAAAAACGAGGTTTAGGTTCCTGAAAATCTTTTTATTTCCAGCTCAGTGAACAGTAAATTATTGGAAGTTACATATTTTTCCTAATATTTTACTGAATTATATAGATTTTTCTTATAAATTCTTTAAGCTTATAAAGAATTTGTAAAATGATTGCATTTTTCCTTGAATATTCTTTTAATATAATAAACTTATGTTAGTTTAATACATAAGCTTAGTAATTTCACTAAAAAGTTTTAATATCGATGAAATTTACCGCAAAAAAAAAAAATTAAAATTATTTTATGAAAACGAAACAAATTTATCATTCTAATCAATGTTCTGTCAGATATTTGAATTATATAGTTAGATATTGTAATGTCTTACAATGCTCAAGATTTCCTACATTAATATGTATATTTGTGTTACCGAAAATAATATACTTTAGGTATTATATAAAATAGCTTTCTCACAAAATCTCAATATTTCTTTATGACCTATATTTGCATATCATATATCTCACATATTTTAGATATCAGTAATTAAAGCAAGTTTACAAGATTGTCTAAACTGGCGAAATTCAAAAAGAAACGAATTGTAGATTGCAAAAATTTCCTTTCCTTTAAGTTTGTCAATACTGAATTATATCGTCAGTATGAATGATTTAATCTGCTTTAAAAATTATTTACACTATAATATTTATTATTTCTAATAAAAATTTTCTAACCATACGAAAAATTCTTTATATTTTTAATTATCTCCAGATTCGACCTCATAATCGTTTGATGCAATGCTAAACAAGGCTTGTTTCGAAGTTGATTATCTAGGGACAACTGTTGTAGATAGGAGATTCACGCCCCCAATGGTACCTTGGGTGATGGCGGATATTAGGAAAAGAAAAAAAGTTGTGAAGGTATGAAAACTTTTTAATTATTATAAAAGTTTTGATTTGTGATTTTGTTTACTTGCATTACCTCCTTAAATGAGAGTTTACTTTTTGATTACTTATATTAATCTATAACTAATTGAATTCCCTAATTTTCCCAAATTTAATTTTGATTATTCCGTCTACAACATTTTTCGGCAGTGCAACGAGTATAAATTTCTTTTGATTTTATATTATAGAAACTTTTTTATTTATTTTTCAACGGCATTGAGTTTTTATAAGTAATACCTTTTTGTATATATATGTCTATGAAAAATCTTACTTTATATTTTGAAGAATATTTTTTAAAATAAATATTTAATAGATAATATATCTTTTATTCTAAATGTTTAAAGCCTCTTTTTAATAATAATGTTAATAAAATGAAAAATAGTGAATTGCTTTAATATATTTTGTTTTGCATGAAAGATATCGATTGCTTTCCGTTCAAAACCTTAAAATCATCTCATTCATGATTTCAAAACAACATGCCAAATACTGAAATATTGCAAAGCATTTCACTATTCACAGTCATGAAGAATTAGTTCAACAGCTACAAATGTCATGAATTAAAAAATTAATATCTTCCAATTTTATCATTTTATTTATATGTAAGAATACAATATGGTACTAATTTATTTCAATTTGAATGTATTATTGTCTTGCGCTTTATTTACTACTTAGCACATTACACCAGTCGTAAATCTAATGGATTGTTTATGTATTTTTTAAGTGTTTTATTAAATTTCTTCTTGATTCAAATCTAAAATCAATTAGTAAAAAAAGATGCCGAAATTTTTTTTAATTTCTTTTAAATAAATATCATCATTGTTCTGAAATTTTTTTTTCAGAAATTATATTTTTAGCGTTAGAAGGCATATTTAGTTTTATGATTATGGTATTCATTAACTTTTGTATTAGGTGTTGAAAAGAAACTCAGATTGACTTGCTAGAACGCAACATAATTTGCATGAATAAATAAATGGACAAATGTTAGCAGCTGTTTCGAATATTATTTTATGAGTACATCATTAACTACAAAGCGAATATTAAGTTTACGTATATGTTCATAAAAATTAGACAAAGATTACTGAGGAAAATTTCAGTTAAATGAAATGTTTATCTTGATATTAAAATATTATATAAATAATATATTGATATTTTAAAATAGTATATATTTATTTGTTAGAGTATCGTAGATATTTTTTTAAAAATTTACCCTACCCATATTTTATCAATAGTTCATGTCTAAACTTGAAGAATTCAAATATGAAACATGATATTAGTAGTTAAATGTGATTACGTCTTTAATTACTAACGTTAAACTCATAAGGAATAATTAAAACAGGCATTGCCTGTCATCCGTGTAAGTCAATACTAAATTTAAATTGGACCACAGCCGGTTTGCGGTGAAATTGAACATTTATCTAGTATGACAAGGAAACTGATAATTCGGAGGTTAAGTTTATTTGAACTAAACTAGTTAACCTGAGGTCTTATTTATTTGACATAATAACATCCAATGAATATATTTATAGGTATCTTTAAGGGCTAAATATTTTTTTTCCTGAAGAAATACAAGTGAGATTTTTGCTCTTATTCCCCGATCAGTTATACATATTCCTTTTTATCTCTGTTTTTAAGTTCATGCACACTTATATAACTATTCTATTGCAAAAACATTATGCACTTCCAGTGAAATTCACAAAAATTATTTAAATGTTCTGGTTTTATCAATATAGTAAGAACTATTTTAGAGAGAGATATGATTTATACATGATTTTTTTATAAAATTCTCAATCGGAAGGTAATTACAGATTTATTTTTTAACGTAAAATATTAAGAGATTTATGACAATATTCTGCTTAAGTTCTCAATTTTTTTTCAGTTGTAAATATTTATTTTAATACCTATATAGAGTCTACTTTATATGGTATTTATTAGTAAATTATGAACCATTTCTCTGTGGATCAGCATTAATTTGCCAGTGTTTAAATAAAGTACTTGCAGTAGATAATAAAATAATTTTTTAAAAATTATATTAATTTCTTCTTTTCATTGAAATCATGATCCACGGTAATCTTCTTAGCAAAAATAATAGAATTATGCTTCGATGATAAATGCTTGACCTCCGGCTTTCTGCCAAGAATCAGGTATCCAATACAAAAATAGTCATAGATTTGAATCAAAGTACAATAAAGTTTTGTTTTGGAAAATTATAAACATTTATCATAGTTGCAGGAAGTAGTAGTATTTCGTTTTACGCCTCGGAAAATGTCTTATTTATTGGGAGACTTTAATATATTATAAAAATAGTCTGTGAACTTAGAAAACATTATATTCGCAATATTGTTATATATCTGTCACTTAAAAATTATTTTTTATAAATTTGTTATTGAGACATCTTTACGGCTATAACGTATTATGTTTTGTGTTGTCAGCTGCGATAGACATAATGGTTAATTTTCACAAACGTCATAATGAGAGGATCCTATTTATAACTTAGTTTGCAAAGTTTATTGACGACTTTTAGACTGAAAAATTTTTTTTCCTGATGTGGAGGATTGTTTTTGAACCATGTCGTCCTTGGGTAATAATTTGCATATTATTCTATTAATGACAACTATTTTTTGCTAATAAAGAAATTTACTCCAAGAATAATGGAAAAGTAAAAATAATATAATAAATTAAAAAATAAATAATTAAATTTTGAATATTTAAAAAATAAGCAAAATAGTTCTCTTGATTAGTTTTGGGTAAGGCACTGATAAAAAAAAATCACAACATGACAACTAATCTTTCAAATTCTTATAGGAGAAGTGTTATGAAATATTTTTAAAAACCCGTTTTTTTCAGTTAGTCAACATATCTAAGGTCTCTAAAAAACTTGAGATTGTTGACAGTCATTATTTTAAATCGCAAAATTTTTTTATTTTTTTGTAATTATTTTAAAATTACTAATTATCGAAAAAATATTCATTAAATCTGCCTCTTTTTGTCGGAGGATAAAATCTCTTAAACATTTTCGTCTGATCGCTTAAAAATCAACCTTCGCAGCTTACGTTTCGGGTTATAAGACTGAAAATTCGAAGTTTATATTCCAAACATGGAAGTCAGCCATGTCATGTTGGTTATTGGATAAAGAACTATGGTCATTCGGACTATTTGGATGAGTCCAAAACCATGCCAGTGGAGGAGGAATTCTAAATGTTAGGACCCAATTTCCCTAGCTCTTGCAGAAGAGCCAACGAGTCGCACAGACAACTACAGAGTTGTCACCGACTACGGCCATCAAAATTCGGCATGCGTTCATACAAATGGGACAAAGCGCAAGGGTGTGCCCAGCCATTAAGCCCACTTTTAAAAGTTTTTAAAAGAAAATTTTATATGGTGGTAGCAAATTACAAATGTAAATTGTACAAACTGATATCTGTTTTTGATACGAAAAGTAGGAGGATTTGTAGATCTGGTTTCAGTTTTGTAAAAATTAGGAACTTAAACCATGATAAATTTTTTAATGGGTTTTTTTAATATAAATTTTTCATTTGCAAGTTTGAAGTCCTTTTTCCAATAGCCAACTTTTTTCTTATTTGAAATTTTTATTAAAGGCCGTTTAAATGCGAAAATTTATCAATTTTATATTTTCAACATTTGTAATATATAAATCTGATCGTTTTAGAAATTATTGCGATAGTGTTATAGATTATCAGGAATTAAGCTTCAATGTTTGTAATACTTTTTTGACATATTAATATTTAATTTAATATTAATACTTAATAATAATAATTAATAATATTAAATTCTACTTTTATGTTGAAGAGAAAAATGAATAAATCATAAAATCTTGGTGTAAAAAATTTATAAAAGACAAGTTTAACATTTAAGATTTTTAACAATAAATTTAACATAAAATTAACATTTTATTTAACAATAAAATAATATAACTTTTGTTTACAATCTTGTTTGATATTATTTTAGTATGGCAGCTTGTAAAACATAAACTATTCTTTCAGATTAAGCTATCCATTGAGAATACAGAAGTGAAAGGAATCAAGGAAAACGGTTGTATTTTATTTCGACACGACATCCAAAAATTTGTAAGTTTTTATTATGAACCAAGCAACGTCAAATTTTTCTTGTACCTCATTCGACAAGATTCCGATCCCCTTCTACATTGTTATCTGTATGAAGCTTCGGATTTCGAAGATGTAAGTAAAGAATTTTATTATATTTATTTATATGATTAAGTAATCTTGCAAAAGCTTCTTAAAAAATATTTGTATGTATCTGTTCATAATCATAGTTCATATTAATAGTTGATTTCTGTTTAGAGCGCAGTGCAATAAAGTAGGAATCTTTTTTGCTCATTAAATTCTGCCTTTTTCTTGGAGTTATTTTTTATTAATTACTCTATTTTTTAAATTTATTTTTTTCCACCGTTCTTAGCTACAATTTTAAATACTTTAAAAATTAATTTTAATTTTGTAGATTAATTTTTAATTTTCATTATGTAGATTAATTTTTATTGTAGTAGATGTAATGTTTTCCTTTGGCTTTGAGGTCACCTGTATATAAAGAGCTTTTTAACTTGTTAATTACCGAATATGTGAGTTCTTTGATTCTTCTTAAGCCTTTTGAGGTACTTATTTGTTTTATTTTATATGAAAAAATTTCTTGTGTCAGACTGAAATCGCCATTTCATTGGACTAAATCCTCTCCACAAAAGAGTAGTAAACAGAATAATTTTACTACAAAAAAGAAATTTCTGATGACTATTAGATAACTCTAAACTAAATTAGTGGTTTAATATTGCTATAGCATGTTAAAGAATTTATGCCATACTACTCAGTTCGTAAAAAAACATTTAATTAATTAAATACTTCCGATTTTGAGATCATGTGAATGATCAAGAAAATAATGAAACGGCATTCAAATAATCTGTTTTATTACTCTGCTCCAATTGAAACAATCTCATTAGAACATGAAAAATAAGATGATTTCGAAATTATTTTTCTCACAAATAAGATGCACAATAATAAAAAATATGAAATAAACTGAAATACGAAATCAATATTTTTTAACCTTAGAACAATATTTATAATTCTCTCGAATTATATCATCCAGTAAAAGGCTTAAATCTATTTTCAGATAGTTATTCTCTTTAGCTATGGAATTAAAAATATTTTACTTATTACAGATACATTTTAGAATTACTTTGAAACGTTATATAAATTATTTGATTTTTTTGTAAAATAGTTCATTTACTGTATATAAAGAGCTTATTAAGTCAAATACTTGGTCCTAGTTTAAGGTTGTAATATGAAAATAAAAGCGGTTTAATTGACACTCAATAAATTTTTTTCTCTTCATTTAATTATTGTTTCCATTATTTAGTTCATGAAACTTTTAAAATGTATTGATAAATTTCTCATTAATTCAAGTTTTTTGTAAAGCATTTGTACGGCATGCACATTAATTTTTATTTTTATTATGTAAAAGTTTACTTCTAGCTGAAGCAATATATATTTTTTTCCAGTATCTTAATTTATGGCATACAGAAAATATGGAACAAACTAAATCTGAAACCGTGAGATTAATATTTATGTTATATCCAACTAATATTTCTGTCAGGGACAGGCAAAATATAAATATTTAACCTTTCATAATTCCGGCAATAAGTAAAAACCGTTTTAGGATCTTCATCCCTATGACAGTTGTTGCACCTTTTTTTATTATGCACCAACCAAGAACGGTTATTAACCCTGAAGCATAAATTAAAGAAGATGCTTATTGTCTTTATTATTATTAATGAAAATTAAAATTCTTAACATGATCTTTCTGTATTGTTATTATTTTTTTTAATTTTAAAAGTAAGCGAAATAATTTGGATTGGATTTTACAAGAGAATTTAATTTGGCAAGACTTCGACTTTGTCATTTCACTTGGCAGTTTAAAAAAAGTCTGATCTCCGAGGAGGCCACATAAAGAGGGGTTTTCAATAATTGATTCAATGATTCAAATTTAGTTTGAACGTGAATGCGATATCGTTCGCTTCTTGCAAGGGATTCCTCGGTTCTCATGTGCTTGTTTTCTTTATTACTAGTAGTAGAAAAATAATTTTCAATTTCATACAAAAAAAAATAAATTTAATCAAAAGAGAACAAAAAGGAAATTATTTCCCGTTTTTCGATTTCATCTTTTTTTGAGGGTATTTTTAATATTTAATATTAATAGACAGAGGTTAATTTTATTTAAGAAAATTTATCCAAATTGTCAGTTAGCAGAAATTACTAAAATAAAATCTGTTTTTTATGTAGATTAGAAATTTATCTTATTGAAAATTTTTATAATAGTATTCATTCATATAATTTCTGAGTTATTTTGGTTTTCATTAATATGCTTATATCCGGATAAATTAGCGCTTTGTAAGAAAATTATTTCACAAACATTTGTTTAAAATATTTTTTTTGTTAATCATATTTCAAGTCTTTCAGGATTTGAGGCTAAGTGCAAGTAAAAACTGAAAATCGATATCAAAATTAAGATAAATATATTTAAGGTATATTTTCCTCTGTTCTTGGAAGTGATTTTCTTTTTGAAAAGACATCTTCGTTACCAAGAGCCTATATATTTACAAGAAATTTTAATATTACTTCCATTTTGGTTGTTCCACTAGAAATTTATAGGTAGTTCTGATTTAAACTGAATTTGGATTTCTCGCTAAAAACATTATTTTTTTAGTCAAAATAAAAGTTGGTTTTAAATTTTGAATTAAATCACAAATTTTAATAAAGAAAATTAATTACCAATGAATTGGCTATAACTAAAATAGCTAATAAATTATGAAATAATTTTGTATTTTAATTAATTTAAGGTTTGGGACTTATAATCGACTTATTTATGAAATTATAAATTAAGATTAAATTGATTTGGTTGAATTCAACTTGATTTCCGTATCCACAGATTCATGCAGATCTGTTCTTATGTTTATTTCATACAGTTATTCTTATGTTTATTTCTTATAATTGAAAAGTTAAAGAGCAGATCATTTTCTTTTCTCGTAAGTGAAATTATATTTTTAGGAATAAAAAAAAAATGCCAAGAATAAATACACATTGCATTTTAGTAATAAAATCAAATATCCTTGAAATAATTTGTTAAGTATGGAGTATGAAAATTAAATTACAAATAAATTGGAATTTTGTGATTTTACTGAATTAATAATAGGTAAATAAATATGGTTATATGAATAGAATATCATCTATTAAACAAGAATGATATCAGTCTTAGTTATTGCTTCTTCGGATAAATGGTCTTAATCGAATGTTCGGAAAACTAATTCAGCCGTAAGTCTAAATCAACTGCCATTATAAAGTTCTATCGTCTTTACAGCTTATTTTTGCTATAATATAAAGAAATAAATAAAAGAAAAATATTGAAGATTAAGGAATTAATTTATAATTGAAAGTAATGGAAAAGATCTTTTATGCAAAATATTACATATGTATAAATACAATTTTTTTCTATTCCTATTCTATTCTGAATTTTATTTGATTGATGCCATCAACAAAGAGAAAAATTTCATATAGTAAAGATTAAAAGCATTTTTCTTATTAAATTCTTATGGGTATTAAAACCTCTCTGTATCTATTGGTTAAATTATTTAAATAAAGCATATAAATTCCATCGTGATTCTAAATAAAATCAAAAATTTAAGATCCGATTCAGAATGTTTTTTTCCCATAGTTTTTAATTGAAATTTATAATAAATTTAAAGATTTTTCCAACAAACAACCGAATTTTGATTTAGGTTGAATGTCGTACGATATTATTATTTTTGAGTTTTGAATTGGGCATTAATGTGTTCGATAACAGAGAAAACAGAACTAAATGTTATTAATTTTTTTGCTTCACTTTGAATTGAGATATGTCCATTTATTTTTTCTTTTGGCATTTCAGCACACACTATTTTTACGTACTATACTTTTACAGAGGGAAAATACAGAATTCAACAATAAAAATTTATAAAATATATTATCGTTTTTGTATGCAGGTTTTCGTAATCGCTACATTATCTATATCATACTTTATTTTATTAAATTCTATTCTTAATTTATATTAAATTCTTTAATTTTCAAAAGATGAAATATACAGAACTTGAATTTCTTTTTAGTTATATTTTTATTCACTATTGTTCCTATTGTAATCTTCTTCTTACTTCCATTTTTTCCCATAATATTTCTGTCAGTCTTCTATTTAATTATTTCGTTTAGCAGAACCAGCTTTTCCACAAACATGAAGAGTTGACCCGAGAGAATTTTTCCACCCGACATGGCCAATTTCTGTATGAAAACCCTTGCATTTTCCCATTCCTTATGTCAATATGGCAAATTTTACATCTGGTTTACAATTTAAAGCAATAAAAACACTTTTATTTCTCCCATTTTCAGCCGTCTAAAAGATCGACCCTTGCCGAATACATGAAACACAGACCAAAACCTGTTATCACGGCATCTTCTCAAATGAAACAAGGCCCTCATCCAAAGCCTTTTTAGGCATACAACCATCCAGATAATAAATTGAGGCAGAACACCAATCTGAATTCCATATAGAGCTCCATAATTAAAATCTTAACTCTTAGGAAATGCATATACGCATTCCCGTGTCTCGTTTTGATAAGAAAGAAATATCAAAAATACCTTTTAACTTTATCCCTTATGGTTGATACACTACATTCGAAGCTGCTAATTACATTTCTTTAAATGCCGTCCAGCAGTTTTTGGTTAGGTGGTAAATTGACCACTGCCAAAAAATTTCTTTTAATCGATCCTAATTACCACCAATTCTCTTTGCATAGCTTTACATCATGCACCGTATTCTCTCTTCTCGCAGTGAAATGTATATCTCCAAGCAACTCGATTATCCAGCAAAGCCATTCGATTAGCCGCAAATCGGGAGAGGACTTCCTTTCGCTTCAGTAGGATTTCTATACGCTGCCGAAAGAAGAAGTTAAAGCATCTTTTGCAATTTCGTTGTCGGCCACCTTGTTGTGGCTTAGTTGTGTCGTCTCTTAGTTTATCGCTAATCCCAGTATCCTGTTGTTTTTATTTCATTCCTAATTCATGCGCTTTTACAATCAAACAAAGTAAGTAATGTTATATTTATTTTCATCCATTTCTTCATTCCATTCTTAATTGCGTCTCTGCTATGTCATGGTTGTACAATTCGCCAAATTATCGCGAATATACCAGAAACAATTAGGAGAATGGCAAATTTTTTACCTACCTGTGACTTTGGATCTCAATCTTGTTTTATGCTGTTGTTAAAAACTCAAAATTATGTAAGACATCGATTTATTGACTGTTGATCTAATTTTCCTCAATTTAAAGAAAAAGCATTATTAGCTTATTAAGATGATTTGTAATGTTCACAATCAATGACAATTGATTGTTGTCATTCATGTAATACTACATAAGTTCAAATGTTCATCATTTAATCAGAGAAGTCCATTCATTAATGACGCAGTAGAGCTCCACAGTTTGAACCAAGGGAATGCATAAATAAATGTCTTTCAAAACCAAATAATAAACAATACTGCTTATTGTTTATATTTTTATAAATATTTTTGATTTTTTAAATTTCATATACTAATTAAATTTGTTTAAAGACAGAAATAAATTTTAACAACTAAAGAGGCATTCACGTGACTCTTGTAAATCTAATTTTTATGACTGTCTAATTGATTTTTTTTCTTGTGCGAATGGTATTTTCACTCTACGAGATTAAAATTCTTCTCCTGAGAAGAATAAATTTGCATGCCACAGAGTCAAGGACTATCTTTAGGTTGAACTTACTAATTGCTTTTTAAGATCATCTCTTGTTAATGAAAAATTTATTTTAAAAAATTTCAATTTTATGGGTCCTTAGCTAATAATTTTCATGATCATAATGTGCAGATTGTCCTCCGATTTTTTCTTCGTAATTTTATGATGTGCACTACGGATGCACTACAGGTCCTAAACATATTCTTTAATAACTTATAATCACTTTTCATATTAACCGAATTAAAGCTCTTTGTTAATTTGTTTCAAATTATTTTTAAAAAAATGTGAAATACATTACTATTTTATCTTGAACCAGATACATTTTTGACATTTAACATTTTGCAAGTAAAAGCTTTTGGATTTTTAAACAAGGGAATTTGGAAAATTTAATTTTAATTAAAAACTCATGAAGTAGTTTCTATAAATTACACACTGTCTAAATTAATTTATTTAAAAGTTTCAAATGTTTACTGTGCTTTCATCTATGGAAAAGTGAAAAGAAAATTGAAAAGAAAAAAGTTAATAAGAAATTATCAGATTATATTTCGAATCAAAATTAAAATTTATGGATGTGTATTGAAGTATATTTAATTATTTTTAAAAAAGAAAGTTGATATGAAAAATGGTATTGCTAAGTTTCTCACTTCTAAAGTTTATAGTATATAAAAGTGAAAGAAACTACTCTATTTCCAATATTCTTTTTTTAGTATGAAAAATAATTTTTTCATTTATCTTCATTTACAAGGAAAACTGAAAAATGCCATTAGCTTATGTGTTTGATCAGTATGATTTGTTATAGCAAAAACATGGGCTTTTTTATGAGCGTGATTTTTTTTGCTTTATTCATTTTATTACAGTTTGCTTATCTCCTTTTTCAATTGAGTACTGTGACTTTTTACTGTCATAAATATACCTTTCTTGGATAGTATACGTGCTGTTGATAAATATAATTTCAGTAAATAAAAATGGAAGTATATTTAGCTTGTTTGCGAAGAATAAAAAAAATGGTCTGGAAAAGCGTTTAAAATTCTTTTTAAATTCTATATTTCATCAGTTATTTTAAAAAAACCAAGATTAATCATATATTTATTTGCTTAAAATTTAAAAACAGTGTTATTTGAATTTATTTTTGTCTTATTGTGAATATACCGCAATGTTGACTTCATAAATATTTGAATTCTTTGTCTAGTTCCTGTGAACTTGTAATTTGAAACAATTGTCGAAATAGTTCAGCCTCATGTCATTTTCAAGCGCTTGTTACATCTTTATTTTTTTTTGTTTACTTAGAATGATCTGATTTTTAAAGCATTTAATGATTATTTCACATTATTTATTATATTCTCGACTTCAATTAAAGTTTTCGTTATTCAATCTCAAAACACTCAAATAAATAATTTATATATCATATATAAATATACATACATATATATTATTAATAATTTGAAAAATAAAGTAATATAGTGTTTTTGAAAGTAAAAGTGATGTAGAATTTGGATTGAATGAAATGTTCAAACTGAAGATCTGTCAACTAATCAAATTAGTTTACATAATTGATGCCTAACAAGTATCATTGACAAGAAAGAGCAAAGAAGATGATTTAGAATTTTCCACGTTTGAGTAGCATATTCCTTCAACTTTAAACATGAAGTCAAGGGAAACAACTTTTTGTCCTTATTCGTCCTTGTCTTGGCTCATATTTCTCGACAACTTCGCACGAAATTTGCAACTTTAGAACCATTGAAAATATTTTTTTTTATTAACAATTTGGTAAATCGCATTCTGGTGTCTCCAGAAGTTAATTTTACGGTTTATATTTTTACAGTTTTTTACGCTATTATCACCGTCTTAAAATTTTCCATATTTGCCACTGAAAAAAAGTTATAGTAGCTCTCGTATTAATGTAATATTAAAATTCATTTATAATTTCTCAAAGACTGGTGTTTTATCATAAAATATGTTAATCTATTCAAAATACTTTCTCTTTAAATTATAAAAATTCAGGCAGTATTTTTTTCCTCTTAGAAGCCCTATAAATGGCCTTAAGTTATTATAAACGAAGTTTATTTAACCATAAAATTTTTCGCTTATTAAAATAATTAAAAAACTGATAAGTAAAATAGTTTATGAAAATGGAACTTTGGTATAAATTTTTAATGAAAAATAACGTAAAGTAATATAAAATGAAGTATCTACATTGTTATAAATGTTTCAGAATAAGATTAGAAATTTTACAATTATTGATGTATCTTATGCTCTCGTAAACTCTGAAAAATGCAGCTGTCAAAGCAGGGAAAATAAAAATTTATCACTTACGACTTATCAATAAAACGAAATTTAAATAAAAAAATTCGCTTTTTCCAATTGTTTCCTTTATCTTATGAAGAAATAAAAATAATAATGCAATAGACAACAAACTTATGCAAGAATTTAGCTCCTTAATGAAAAAAATAAAATTTCCATAAATTGCACACAAATTTTTTAAGAAAGAGGATGATAAATATAAATTTTTGCATATCATATACGTTAAAAATTTCTATTCATAAGTTTTTTTGCGTTATTGTAAGACGAAAATATTTTCCATTAATAAAAATGTCTTCATTTCAACATGAGCTTTATTAATTGTTACGTTCATTTCAGGTTGTAGAAATATTTCAAGCAATGAAAGAAAATTCCCGGGAGCTTGCCCATTGGCAAAAACCATTCAAGTCTCATAGTAATGCCTCGTCATTAACATCACTTTGCCCTGATATATCTCCCAGTAATTCTCAGTTCTTCGAAGTTCTCTATGTTGGAAAAATAAAAGTATCTCATCGTAATGTTCCAATAACATTTGTTGACGAAGCTCTGGAAAAAATTAAATTACTAGAGCTGAAAAAGACAAAGAAACTCATTGGAGGAAATAATTTATGCAAAGCAACGAATTCGAATGTTAAAACCAAGATTAAAACTGAATTAATAGAAAATCTAAACAACGAACAAGACAAAATACTATTGTCAAACAATGTCAACGAAAATCAAAGCAATATTCATGATCATCCAAGAAAACTCAAATCGTCATTTAGTCAGAATGATATTCTCATGAAAGCCGATTTACCATCCGTTCCTGGACTATCGGACAACCAAATTATCCACGATATTCCGAGTAAAAATGAAAATGTTACAAATGCTGGAGGCCTTGGTGAGTTTCAATATTGTTTTTAACATTTGGACTGAATCGATTATTCTATCTTACAGTAAAATAATTTTTTAAGGAATTTTTACTAAACTTATTTATTTAATTAACTACTTAAAAAGTAAGTTTATACATATTTCAATGTTTATAATTCGATGGTTTTTCATGACACACAATTAATTTAAGTAAATAAGTTGACAGTGTATGTGAAAATTGTTTTTTTTTCCCGTTATGTCGTTTACGTTCAAGCCCTATAAAACAATAAAATGGATTTTAATGAGAATTAAAAATTATATAATGTAGAAACTGAAAATATTTTATAAATTTTGCAAACCTTTCAAAGATATGAGAAAAAGAACAATTTGTGATATTCTGAATAAGTAATATTAATACTATTATTAATATTGATTGATTAATAATTTTACATTACAGTCAATTCAAAAAATGACGACTTGAAGAGAGCTAGCAATGAGATTGGATTTCTTAGAACGAGAACGGGTTCATTAGGAGTTATAGAAACTTTTAAGAAAAAAGCAAATGAATCCAGTCAAAATAGAACGATGCTGTTTTATGTTGGCAAAACAGATCTACGTTTGATTAGTCCAGATAGGAAACAAGTATTGTTGCACGAGAAGTTCAAGGATGTTGTTAGTTGTATACAGGTTAATTAATATTATAAAACTATGTATTATATAAATTTATAACGTTGTATATATAAATATTATAAATTACATAATTGTATAATATTTTATTATATTTATATAAATTAAATTATATTATGTAAATATTATAAAATATATAAAATAATGGGTTGAATGGTTAAATCAATTATAGTATTCTAATAGTTATAACAGTTACAATTAATATTTTAATAAGGAACCACCTTTACTGATTCATTAAGTGGTAATATCTCTATTTGCTCTCTGAAAATAAATATACAAATAATATATGTATTTTCTGTTCGTTTGCTTGTTGTAAATCATTCGTAATAGATTTATACCACTAATTTTTTATTATCCTTATGGTGCTATTTGAGGCGATTTATTATTTAATTTTGGTAATTATGGTGTTATTATGAGGCGAATGTTTAACTAATATTATGAATAACATTTATATTATATGGATATCATAGTGCTATATTTTCTGTATTAGTATTAAGTAAAACCACCACATTTTATAAATTTTCAAACGAGATAACAAGCCTTTAAAATCGTTATCTTAGTAAAAAAAAAATTTTGAAAAAACTTTTTATAACTTTCCAATTATGTGATTTTCGTTTGTTATTAAATAAAAATCTTCTACATTTAAATATTAATTTAAAATATTTTTAAAAATATTTGCAGTACAATATAAATTGTATAGGTAAATTTTTAATTTTTAATTGAATTAATAACGAAATTTTTTCATCATTTTATTATAAAATAAAATTATAAAAATTAATTTATGATTAAATTCATATTTCATTTAATTTTCTATAGGGTCTTCAACACAATCAACATTTCGGCTTCATTTGTCGTGAAGAAGATTATTATATTGCTTATTTGTTTAAATGTGAGTCTGATAGTGTCGCAGATGATATTGTATCAGTCATTACACAAAGCTTTCACTCTATGAAGGAAATTAAACAGCCAATACCATCTTGCGATCATTGTCCTATGGTTTGGTTCCACAGACTATGTTCAGAACTAGAAGGTATGATTTTTTACGAATGAGAGAAGCTTTTATTATATTTGTAAGAAATATTGTTTCTTATTTTTTACGTTTTCTGTTATCTTTGTTCTAATGAATTCTTATTCCAATATCTCATTGTTGTAATAAAAATTACCTCTTGTGGGAATTTTTGCTTATAGGGTTAAATGATAAGAAAATTCAAAGTACCATCCTGAAAAGAATCGAAACACTTCCTGCAGAAGAAAACGAAATCATTCATACTAAATATCTGGGCACTGAATCTTCCAATATTAAAGAACAAAATGAATTCTTGATGATTTTGTTAAGAACGCATTGTGAAGCAAAGCAAAACAGGCATGTGCATGATGCTACAGAAAACAGGTTCGTATATTTCTGTTTGATTCTTCAACTTGAATTACACATGTATTCTTGATAGATTTTAGTTAGATTCGATTTTTTTTTATATTATGAGTAAATAAAAGCAAAACTCAGCAATTAACAGCTTCAAAATTAATTTTCAAAGGACAGATAAAATATTAACAATAATCGATAATAGCAAGTTTAATTTTATTCTGTCGTTGTAGAAATAATTTGTCAAATGTATTATACTGAAATTCTTATAAAAACTGCTACTAAAAATTATAAAAATATTAATATTATTGTTTCTCAATAGATCTGAATTCATAAATCAATATTTAGGAGGAAGTGCTATTTTCATGAAAGCCAAACGATCTTTAACAAGTTCATTCGATCAATTGCTGAAACGTAGAGGATCTCAGTTTGATAATACTTTACAAGAATTTGGTTCCAAGGTATGCTTTAAAAATCATTTTATTCTGATGTGTATATATATATATATATATATAACGTAATTTTAAATTTAAAATGAATAAATTATAAATCTTCATTTGAATTTTTTCCTGAAAAAAAATACCTAGACAGATAAATTGCAGATTTATTTATTTATTTCAATTAATTAAAGAGAAAGTAATAATGAATACTTTCATTTTATTTAACTTTATACTTACCTTGTTATTAATTTTGTTTATTTTTATAATTTTCTCAGATCGAAGTTTTAAAATTTAATGATCAAATTAATTTGTTATAATATCATTTACAATTCATAGTAAGTTACAATTAATAATTAGAAAAATTAAAATTTGTTAGTTTTCATGCAAAATTATGCGTTACGATCAAGATTTAAGTTATTTCCCTGTTCAAACAATTTGTATCGAAACTTAAAGAAATGACCGAGCAGAGAATAACATTTGGAGGAAATTGCTTGTTTTTATAAAACTTCATTTTACTTAATTAATGAATCTTAATAAAATAAACTTCATTTAAAAAATTTTTTTTCTTAATTATATGGAAACAATCAATAAGAAATTTGAACCTACTCCTCATGAAATTAATTGTATTGGTAATCATGCATCAGTATATGGTGAAAATGGAAAAGCAGAACCTAAGAGCTATGTACAACCAGCTTCGTGTGAAAATGTAAAAAGTCAGTGTCACTTAGAAAAAAGGTTTGTTTATGAAATATCTTGTACTTTCATAACTGACTTTCTTATAAATTTACTTTTAAAAATGACTTATTTATATTCTTACTTTTAAAGAATTGAATAAATTTTTATGAAAATCTTTATGAAATATTTCCAGAAATTGAATAGAATGGAACGATCAGTATTGAATAAATTTTTTTGCATTGGAGTTTTCATTTTTTCAGTTAACCATTCTAAAAATACAAGCCTTGTTAAAATGTCATTTTTATAAAAATTAAATTTTTCTTTATAATTTGGCGTTTAATTAGTTCAGGGCATATGCACGAACAAGAAATTAACATTAAATAATCTTGATGTGTCTTTAAATGGAAATATATTTGACTTGATTAGGAAAGAAGCAAAAAATTTATTTTATTTAAATTAAAGTCAGTGCTTTCAAATTAAAGTCAGATTTATTTCTCATAACTTATAAATTTACTTTAATAGTCATTAATATTAACACTATTTTGTTAGAGACTTTTGTTAACATTATTTAGAATCATTAATTTAATAAAATTCTTTTAGTGATGAAAATGACAGTTCAAAACAAAGCAATAAACCTAATTTTCCTGATATAGCAAGCTTGGCAGTTGATAACCACAAGACTGAAAAAATATTTTTTCAAGTCAATTCAGTAGTTGATAAAAAAACGGAGGATGAATTAACTAATACGCCAATGTTAAATATGTACGTATACATCATTTATTAAACATAAGCAGACTTAACATTAACATTTAATTCAGGAAAAAATCTGTAGATTTTTAAAAGTTGGAAGCACAACAAAGAGTCCTCCAAATGACAAAATTTTAAACAATGAAATGAGCCCTACCAGTAGTGGGTCCTGGCGACAGGCAATATTTCATCAAGTTGTAACTCCTGAGAAGACTGAATCGTTCAGTGGAAAAGTGTGGAGGATCAGAACAAAAGAGGAATTAAGGGATTTATGGAAAAAGGCAATTAATCAGCAACTGCTCCTTATCAGGATGGAAAAGGAAAATGCGAAATTAAAAGGTTAGTTATAGTAAATTTTTTTTAGTTCATGAAATTTTTTTAATTAATATTTTTCATACCGTTATCTCCAAATATTCATGCCAGTTTTTGATTTTGATATATCTAAATCAAAATCCACTTCTTGAAATGAAAGAACATTTAATCGATAAGGAATCATTAAATGAAATATTTAATTATATTTTTCCAAATTGCCGACTGGAATGTTCGAATTTTGCTTTTGTTTACTGCCATTTGTCGCTTGTACCAAAAATTGCGTGTAACTTCATTTGTATTGTTTATTTTATTATGAAGTACTTTGATTTCAGTATCCTTCTGTGTTAAAAGTAAGTCTTAATTTTAGAAGTATTTATGTTGATTACAGTATATATGAATTCGAAATTAATATTTTTTTAGTGTGCAAAATGTGTCTTTGATTTCAAACGAATAAGACATATAGATAATATTGAATAATAAGACATCCGCAGAATATACTAATCGCAATCAAAATATTGTTGTGCAAATTCAGGCAAACATTTAAATAGGAAGTGACAAATGTTTGAAAGATTTTAATCCGAATCTGATACTACAGTTTATAATAATATCGGAAATACTCTAAATATTATGAATATTTGATAAAGCACAAATGCTTGTATTATGATATTTCATTCAAATGATATAAAGATATTTACCGAAAAGAATTCTACACCAAAGCTTTTACAGCCGATGGCATAATCATTAGAACATTTGCAAAATTTTATTGATTGTCACCGAATGAATTTATTTAATGGAAGAAAGAAAAATCAGTATTTAATATGATAAATTGAAAAATGTATTGTTGTTAGTATTTTTATTTTTTTATTTCTGCTACTGAATAGATTTACCTAAAGAATTTTTGAATTATAAACATTAGTAGCAGAATTTTTCCAAAACATCTTAAACGGTCAAGTTTTTTTAAGAAAAAACTTTATGAAATTTTAGCGTTTGACATGAAATATAAATAGGTTTTATACGAAAGAATAAAAAGTGGATTAGATTTCATAAAGTTAAATATGAATAATTTTCAAAAATTAGGCGAATAAGTGAAAAATTATTCAGAATCCATTAAAAAAATTAGCAGAGATTAGAAGTAATTAGAAAAACCTTGTTGATGCTTCTTTTCCTGAGTAAAAAATGTTTTAAAAAAAAATTCTATAATTTTGAAATTCAGTTTATATTTTAAGGCAATACTTAGAATACTTACAATTCCTATGATGAAAAATTTTAATATTTCCTCATTTAATTTAAAGAATGCAATACTATATTTTATATTATTGTTACATATTTATTAATGTATAGTAATTTATATTTTATATTTAATAGTAATATTACAAAAATTCTTGATCATATACAGTAGAATTAATTATTACAGCGATCTCGTAATATTGATTTTTTTTATACTTTATGCTGATTATGATTGAATATTACCTGAAACAAATCATTCCTTTTTGTTTTATTTCAGAGCGACAGGAGGAAGCGACAGTAAAAAGAATAAAATTGGAGTATGATGAATTAGGAAGTATAAATAAAGAAAATATGAGGATTTGGGAATTGATTTCAAATAAAGATTGTCGTCAAGTATTTTCAAATTGCGAACATCAAATGATATTGCAGGCAGTAAGACAAGGTATGTTTTTTATTTTTAATCACTTATTATGCACAATCAAGATAACATAAGAGAAATCCAAGAACACGCTTGTTCCAATTCAGGCATCCAACTTTCCGATCCGTTTCAAGCGGCTACTCAATCGTTACTGGATCCACCTTTTATTTACAAGACCCTGATAATCCGCTCTAAGACACTAGTGGTCCAACACAATTGAAAAAGGTATGCAAACGATTAGGCGAATAAAATCTCCTCTTTGGATGCAACATTCACACCAATAAAAATTTTGAACGGTAATCCTAAATGTACAACCTCAAAAAGTTCAAAGGAAATTGTTTCATATTTGATTAATACTCCCTAGAAGCAGTTATATTGACCAAAGCATTCGGTTTTCCATAGTAGAATCTGAATCCACACGAAGATTAAATCAAATTAATATTATGCATTCAAGATATCATCGAAATTGCGCTTTTTCTCAGTTATATTTTACTTTTCTGATATAATTACGCATATTCTTTGTCAAGAAATGCTCCATACAGGATAATTATGGGTCTTAAGTAATTTTATAGATCAAATAATCTCAAGTCCATATATTCTAGTATACTACTTAAAGGTTTTAGTTTTTATTTCAAAATGATGAATGTATCGTCGATAATTTCTATTTTTAATCTTTCAACTATTACGTTTGTATTAAATTTTTTTAAAATGTTCATTAAATCATCTGTGAAAAATTTTAGTGACATCATTCGTCAGGGAAGTTAATGCACAATTTTTAGGATTCATTCCAAATAATAATAATAATAATAATAATAATATTCATTTAACATCTACTTCTTTAATTGAATAAGGGCCAAAAAATTCTTTCAATTTTATACATTAATATTAATATTTGAACTTATATTTTTATTAGGTATACCACCTGCTAAAAGAGGAGATGTGTGGCACTTTCTAGCAGTACAGTATTGTTTAAAACAATCTATGTTTGATGCAACAGATTTTTCAAATTATGATGTGCCTTATGAAGATCTCTTAAAGCAACTCACATCATTTCAACATGCAATTCTAATAGATTTGGGTAGAACATTTCCCAATCATCCTTATTTTTCATCCCCTCTCGGACCAGGACAATTAGCATTATTTAATCTACTTAAGGCATATTCTCTTCTGGATCCACAGGTCGGTTATTGTCAAGGACTTAGTTTCATTGCTGGTGTTCTTTTGTTACATGTAAGTAATATAATTTACTATAATAATTTTTATGAGAACTACTTCAATTACGATAAAATATCCATAGAATAAATTTATTAAATTAAATTAAATATTATTTCAGATGTCTGAAGAAGCAGCATTTCTTTTACTAAAACATCTAATGTTCAGGCGAGAATTAAGAAAACAGTATTTACCAAATATGGCAGCTTTGCAAGTTCAGCTATATCAGTTGACCAGGTTACTTTATGATATTCTTCCACGACTTTACGCTCATTTTGACAAAAATGAAATCGCTCCTACTTTGTATGCTGCACCTTGGATGTTAACTTTGTTCGCTAGTCAGTTTCCCTTAGGATTTGTAACTAGGGTTTTTGGTAAGCATAAGATGAATGACGGTTTATTGAACTTTGCATGAACCACAGTAATTGATGTGAGTTTTCTTAATTATATATCCCTATTTTATATCTTATTAATTAATCATAATAAATAATTGGTATATGTTATTTCATAAAGTCAACTGAATTATGTTACCCTTTTTTGTTACTTGATTAACATCAAGATATGGAAAATATTTGTTTCAGATTTGTTATTTCTGGAAAATACGACTGATATTATATTCAGAGTAATCTTAGCTCTTCTTGAAGAGCACATGGACTTAATATTGACAAATTCAACTTTCGAAGAAATAATGAGTTATCTGAAAAACGAAATTCCAAAAATGGTTGGAGTACAAGTGGAAAAAATCATGAAAAGGGTATATTCATTATGTTTACTACGTTTCTTACATTTAATAATTAAGAAATTTCTTATATTTTCAATAATTTATATTGTTAATATTATTTGAGATGTTAACATATTTTTCGATGCTAGTTTCTGGGTTCAACTGGTCTTTTTCTTTCATATAAGTGACATAAATAATGGATGATTAATTCGTTTGTTCCATGTAAATGAGCCATCATTTTTCTTCATTTTTCTTTAATTTTAAACCTTTTTAATTTTTTAAAAAAATAACCTCATTATTTGAAACTAGCCCAGATCAAATATGATTTTTGACGGAGTTAGTAAATAATATTATCCTTCTGCTCGAAAATTCCGATACTAGCATTCTTTGAATGCCTTGATTTTTATTTTTATGAAAAGTAGATTTGTTCAATTAATATTTAATATTTTTACTTAATTATTATTTATATATATTTATTACATTTAATTTTTTTATATAATATTTTCAGGTGTTAACTATGGATATTTCTAAAAGACTTCATGAATATGAAGTTGAATATCATGTGTTGCAAGAGGAAGTGTCCACTTCAAGACCCAAATTAGAGGAACTGAAGAAATTGGATTTGGAAAATAAAAGACTGAAAGATCAGAATATAAAATTGATTGAACAATTAGAGGTAAAACCTAATTTTAAAAAAATTATTGTAATAAAAATTCTACGGTTATTTTAAGGAAAATCGAAATTTATACTAGGGAATTATTTCTAAATATGTTTAATTTTGAGCCTCGATTTTCTTAATAAATATTTTTAGTTAAACTTAGTCTTAATAGTTGTCTTTTTAACTTATTTTTGGTGTTCAAATGACAATCTATGTTTTAGTTTGATTTTTTCCTATGATTGTTGCATCTTCGTTGAATTTAAATAGGCTTTCAGGGGTAATTTTCGTGAATCGTTAGTCTTGAATTTTTTTAACAATTCGCTCATTCATATTCATTATTATGTGCTATTAAAGAAATCAATTATTTTAAAATTCTTCTTATGCTCTAACATGATAAAATATTTTATATCAATTTATTATAAGTATATTAACAAAGTCACTGAATAAATTTATTTATGTATAACAATTTCAAAATGGTTCAGAAACTTTGACAATAACCAAATCTGTTGAAATTGTTTACATCGGTTGTGACAAATTTTAAAAAGAAATCAAAATAAATTCCTCCTCCCCCATAATTTCTTATAATTTAAAATTTTTTTTTTTCAGATTGCCAATAAAAATTCGGGTCGATTAGAGAAAGCCTGGGATACTCAACAGCTAGTTATAAATAAACTTGAAACACAAATACGTAATTTGAAAATCACAATTTCAGCTTTAGGGAATTTCATATTTTGCACATGTGAAAAACATAGTGAAATTGAAGTTCCTTACGATATTCGTCGTGTGTTATCAAATTTAGAATTAGCTGAGTTCAGGACTATAAAACAACTTAAAACTGAAATTAGCTTGAAAAAGAAGTCTGATAAAGCTTCCCTCCTTAAAAAATGTCACACAAGTATAGGTTTTATTGAGGAAGATAATTTTTTTCATAAGTCCGAAAATCCTAATTCTGTTGACTTACTAAGCAGTACTAAACTTAATGAAAAATGTTTTCCAAATATTAATAATGACGAAAAACTAGGGAGAAGTGATAAGCAGAAAGCAAATTCCAACAGAGGAGTGCCTTTAAGAGTGATTGCAGATGAGAATGAGGAGGAAAAGAAAAAAATTAATAGCAATTCTTCAAATTTAACTTCAAAAATCACTTCCGGAGTTAGTTTTTTCTTTAATACTTCTCAAAATCAGTTGAAATATAATAAGGATAAAGGACTTTTACAGGAAAATTCTTTTCCCGGCAATAATAAAACAAGCGAAAATTTCAGTTATGAAAATCAAATGCTGAAAATTTTTTCAGACGAAATTGGATCTTTGGACATCAGAGGATCAGTAATAAACGGCACAAAAAAAGATAAATTAAACGAAGATTTCAGTAAAAATCATGCAAATGATTTACCTCCTGTAGAGAACTCGACTTTACAATCAAAGTCAATCTCAAGTGATGATAGTACAATAAGATTCCATCCATTAGATATCTGTGATGACGTGAATATTACTTATAACGGAACTAGAAAACTAAAATGCATAAAATCTGGTCCAAAGCTTAACAGGAGCAATACTACGATTTATTGCGAGTGAATTATATGATAAAGAATAAAATTCGGACTTATCCATAATTCTGCAGAATATGAATTTTAAGTACTGAAATAAGAAGTCAAACGTGTAACTCAGATATTTTAAATCTTCGAAATTTCTTAAATACATATTTTTAAAGGCAATTTAATTTAAATATTCAGTCATTCAAAAACAGTGATTTTGTAATTTAGTTACAAAAAACGCTTTATTAACCGATAGAATCAGATAAAAATGTTAAGGAAACTAAAAAGATAGAATCTGGTGAAACATTAAAAAATATTTTGATTATTAGTAAAAAAATTACGATATAATTTGTATCGTGAAATATTAAATTGAAGATTATGAAAATATTTTATGAGTTACATTAGATAAAAGAATGAAGCATTCTGAAGCGTTTCATTCAATACATACTCCTTCAATGATTATTACCAATCATTACCATATATACATACATAAATATATTAAATATGTATTACATTGTAACCACTTTCTTAATATAATTCATGTCAATTGTTTATAATTGTATACCTTGTAATAGTTCTAGTTAATGTCATGCTTTGTTGAATTATACATTTTAAAATAATTTATATGAGAAAATTTTAAAAAATTAAAGGTTGATAGAAGTTTAAGAACCTTATCAAGCTTCAGTCTATCATTTTAAAAAATTATATTCTTCTTATTATAGTTTTAATTTTTACTTCAGAATGTTAATACATGATTATTCTCAGTTTATAATTTAAAAAAATAAACTCTACAAATCTCATATCTTTTTTTATAAATTTAATTTTAATTTTGTAATAAAATTTACATACAATATAGCTGCTTTAAAAATAAATTAAAACAATATAAAATGAAATGGACTAAATTTTCACTGATTTCAGTATGAACTGATTCCAATTATATTCATTGATACATACTTGGCTTATATGAAAAAATCTATTTTTTAATTTGACTACAATCTAAAAAAGTCAAATTATTTCAATGATTTTCAAATAGCTCCAATTCTAAAAATTTATTTTATATATATGTATCACAAATTCATATTTTAAATAATCTTTAACTTTCAGATCTTAAATGTGATATGCAGAAATTTTGAGGAAAAATAACTTTTTAATCATATGTTCATTTATTACCATCCAAGAAAAATTATATAAAATTATTACAGAATTATTATACAGAATAAAATTTAAGATAATAATATTTTCAATTAGCAGGTATAGTAATCTAACATTCAAGTTGTAAATTACAAGGAATTAAAAATTTAACTTCCTGCATTTTTTTTCTCCATGGCCCTCTTGTACTCTTCATGATGAGCTTCAGAAATTTTTATTAATGTGACACCTTTTGCAGCATCCCTTTTTCCACTAATAATATAGATAATACATGTAATTATAGTTCCTAAAATCATGTAGTTGCATGTCTTCAGTCGACATATACTGTGCACTCTAGCTATAGTTGCTCGACTAAAAATTGATAAGCAAAAGAAAAGTTTATAGGTAAACAAAATTTATAGTTCTGCTTTTGAAGATGCAAAAGAAATTTTTTGTTCCAAACTTTCCAAGACTTATAACGTTAATCTAATACTGATTTAAATTAATTACCTTGATCGATCTGGGACATCTTCTATTTTTTGGTATTTGCCACTCCAGACGAATAATCTTTTATCAAAAGGCCGAAGTGGTACTGAATCCAAGTCTATTAAAATATTATAAAAAAAAAGAAAAAATCATTTTTTTTTACATCAATTCACATTCTTTACTTCAAATACATAAAAATAATAACTTATTACCTTTATGTATTTAATACATATAAACTCAAGATCAATGTACTGAAAAGTTAAAAATATCTACCTGAAATATTTGTGTTCAATGGTTGAACCTTATCCTTTATAAAAGCAGAAGAGTGAAAACCATACTTCATATACTTATTTATAAAATTCATTCTAAACTGACGTTGTTAAGAAAACCAAATATTAAAGCAGAAGAAATTAATTATGAACTTAACATTTAAAAAAATTAAAGAGCAGAAGATAATATAATGGCCTTGCTTCAGAATCTCTATTCGTTGCCCACAGCAAATACTCATTGACAAATCTTTTACTGGCAGCAAAAGAGAAGTTGCCTTTAGAAACAGGACATTTATTATTATCTCCTAATCGTAACCATTAAGCCATCGGCAAAGGATGAGGAGAAGCGACTAAAAGAGCTGAAAATAAAATTTTTCGATAAACCGTACAATTTATAAATTTTTATACTTTTATATACTTTATTTATTTATATTGAATAGATGATACTGATTATAGAATATATGATTATAGAATGAAAAAATGATTGAAATAATGATTATGGAAACTGAAGAACAGCACATTGGGATTAATATTCGGATAATACCAACTGTTATATATTGATTTGATATACTAAATATGTAGGTGTAATTTAGTCCAAAAATGCTCAGTGAACTAATATATCTTATGCCTAAACTCATTTTCATTCTCACGTTTTTGTGAGAAGTAATATTCTGAGATTTAAAAAATAAAATTTTATAATTACCATAGTTCGTCTTCAGAATATCTATCAGCTGACTATATATCTTATTTGCATAGATTAAAGTAAAATACATTTATCTTGTTTATAATTTTGTTATTGGATAGAAAAATTTTCATACTGCAAACTAGAATACTTTTTATAGAATTTTCATTTTTTTTTTTAAGAATGAAAGTGGAAATTCATAAAATTATTGAATGCACAAAACTTTTTGAGGAGGATTTATAATTAGCTTTTGACTATAATTAGAAGAATGATTTTTATTTTATGAATCACTTAAATCTGAACGCAAATTAAATATTTAAATTTCATTACTTTGCTTTACTTATTACACAAATTATAACGATTTTCATCTTGTAACGTTTTACTGGGTTTTCACTGCAACTGGCATTTGAGACCAGTTATGATATACAAAATGTACACTTTTAAAAAAATTATAACTTTTGTTAGTTTCTTCCAGCTAATTCAGAAATTTATAATCACAAGTATAATGTGATGTTAACATTCTTAATGTGTTCAGCATAATCAATAATATATTCTTTAGAGTAACAGATCTTTTTTATTAACTTATAAAAATTATGTTTATATATTTTTACTAGCTTTTTAAAATTCTTTTCAAGATCTAATAAAATAAAAAGTTATTGCCAATCAGGAATAAATTGATTTTAGCTATGTACGTAAATTTGAAATTTGGATGTTTCACTGGAAAGTTTTAATAAACCTTAGTTCGACCCTGAAGTTTGTAAACCATGTTTTATAAAATTAAGATAACGGTGGTCTCCCAAATTGAAATGAAGAATGTTCAAAATATCGAAGCCCATTGCATCGTGACGCTGAACGTGTTACATAAGTCGTGAAGCCATTCTGACGATAGCCGCTTAACCAAGCTACCAGAGCAAATTCTCTCAATTACACGCTGCTTACATCAATCTCTAACCTCATCATGGCAGTGCCAATCAAATATCAGCAGGTATACTGAAATGAATGTAATATTATTTTATTTAAATATTATGTATAGAAAATTATTTAAAAATTTGAGAAAAATTTTACGTTATAATCAGTAACGTGCATTTCATTAATGCAATATTTATTGTATTACATGTAAAATTTCAAGTTATTTAATTTTTATAAAATATTTAGTCTCATTTGTTATTTAATTTCTTTTATATTACATAATTTAATTAACCATTTAATGTTTTCTCGGCCATAGTATTTTTTAAATCGTTTTTTCAATTTGACCTTGCCATTGTATGCCTGTTTTAATTTGTTAACATTCTAATTGAATGTTGCAGCTTGTTTCCAGTTTTATACTTTTACCAAAGTTTTGATCAGTTTTCTTTCATTATCAGAATCGAATGTAACATTATTAATTCCTTGCTAGCGTGTTCATATAAGTATATATATACTATATATTCATATATATATGTGAAAACAAGAGAATTTTAATTTTGATTTTGTGTTTAGGTTTTTACGAATTCTTGAAGTAAAATTTTTTGAATTATTAGATCTGAGATGATCACATTTACGTGCACAAAACGTGATACTAAAGTTCTTAAAGCTATTCTCAGAGCTAATCACTTTCTCTTTTTCGATTATAGACATTCCACTACCTTTTTACTGTAGTTTCTGTTGGTTCTTCTTTCCCTATGGCTATTTTTTGGCAAAAGTTCCCAATATGCTACACAAAACAAGCAAAAGGTCGTTAGTAAACCCTGTTAAAAGATTTAATTTTTTTTTCTTTAATAAAGTTGAGTTATTTTCATATCTAAACTTTTATCAGTATGTAATTTATATTTGACTAATTTGCCCTTTCAATTGAATGAAAATCGGCTGATAGAAAATTATTTTTGTATAAACTCAATCCATGGAATTAAAAATTTTCGAATGTTTAGCAATTGAAGATTCATTTTTCCTATATGGTTTTAATTCAACTTAATTATGCAATAATTAACTAACTGGGTATTTTTCGTTTGATCTAGAGCACATTTTTGTAATCCGGTTTACTGTTTTTTTTACTAAACTAGGTTTATGTTTTTTAGTTTCACATTAACTTCCCTTTCTTCTAATACTCCTCCCCTGGGGAGGTACTACTTTTTGCAGATCTTCATCAATAATGAATTTGTTGATTCGGTCAGCGGAAAAACGTTTCCCGTTTTCAATCCAGCAAATGAGGAAAAAATTGCAGAATGTCAAGAAGGAGACAAGGCAGACATTGATAGAGCTGTAGCAGCAGCAAGAGCGGCTTTCCGGTAAGTTTCCTTGAGGATTACCGACAGAACTTAAAAGAATATCTCTGGTCAGTAATCACAAGATCGTTTCAAAAAATAAGACGGTCTTTAAATCTAATATCTTAACTTGTTTTGCAACATTGCATAAATTATTTTTTTATTGATGTTTGAGTCTAGCAATCATAAATTACTTTTATTGTTTTCCAGAATTGGATCCCCATATAGATCCATGGATGCATCCGCTAGGGGAAGTTTGATGCATAAATTGGCTGATCTTATTGAAAGAGACTGTGAATATATAGCAAAATTGGAGACTTATAATAGCGGGAAACCATTTAGCAATACTATGGGTGAAATATACTATTCCGCGAGTATTTTGCGATATTATGCCGGTTGGTGTGACAAAATTCATGGCAGTACCATTCCCGTTGGTAAGCAGAATTTATACGTAATCATAAATGGTTAAGAATAAGAGTTTCAACTAATAAGTTTAGTAAATAAAGATAAAATTTTTTCGTAGATGGCAGTTATTTGTGCATAACCAGAAAAGAACCTGTTGGAGTAGTAGGACAAATAATACCATGGAATTATCCAGTCATGATGCTAGTTTGGAAATGGGGTCCTGCTCTTGCTTGTGGATGTACTATAGTACTCAAACCTGCAGAACAAACCCCCCTTACTGCATTATATGTGGCTGCACTTGCAAAAGAAGCTGGATTTCCACCTGGTGTAATAAATGTTGTCCCTGGTTATGGTCCAACTGCTGGTAAATTTGCATGAACAGTATAATTTATAATATTTATGAATTTTAATTTTTATGTTTTTAAGACAAGATTTAATCCAGTTTACTAACAGGCAAAAAATATTAAAATTAATAAATCATTAATATGCTAATAATAATAGAATATGCTAATATTAATATGCTAAAAAATACTGAATCATAATATGCAAAAGCTTTATAAACAAATATGTAGCAGAACTGATTTCACTTTCAAATATAAACTCCAAATCAAATAAAATTCTGAAAATTAAAAGACGCCAGAAAAAAAATTTTATGAGATTAATAATTTTATAGGGGCAGCTTTAGTCAATCATCAAGATGTCAATAAAGTAGCATTTACAGGATCCACAGAAGTTGGGCAACTCATAATGGCGGGATGTGCTACTTCAAATTTGAAAAGAGTTTCTTTAGAATTGGGTGGCAAAAGTCCATTGGTAATTTTTGCTGATGCTCCAAATCGTAAGTAAAAGTTGATCAAACTCATTCCAATTTGTTAATATCTGTTTTAATCTACTGATGTTCATTTTTTTTTATTTAGTTGATGAAGCAGTTGAAATTGCACATAAAGCTTTATTTGATAATCATGGACAGTCTTGTTGTGCTGGTTCCAGAACATTTGTCCAAGACATCATATATAATGATTTTGTTAAGAAAGCTACGGATAGAGCTAAAGAAATTGTCGTTGGTGATCCGTTCACGAAAGGTGTAGATCAGGGACCCCAGGTACAAACAATATCCTTTTTAATAATTTTAAAATTGAAATTTTTATTTTTTTAACGTCTGGTACAGAATTTCAAAATCTTATTTAACGTAACAATTTATCGACTTTACCATACAAAAGGCCTTAATAAGTGAAAGTTTATGAGATAAATTACTTCATGATGAATTTTAGCGATGGTGGAAGTATTAAAATTGCTTATAAAATTACCTACATTTTTTTCTTATCGTGTTATTAAAGATAAATAATTCTCTGATCAAATTCTTTGTAACTTCTATTGTTTTTAACTTTTTGAAGTTTTCATTATATAAATTGACATAAAACAATACAGGTTACCAATTTTATAAGGCAATGTGGAATTTTGGAATAAATAATACATTTATTATTTTTAATTAAAAATCATCACACTATTTTTCTTAAATGGTGCACAAAATATTGAAAGTGTTATATTAACCATGAAGAATAGAATAGATATAAAAGTTTGCTTTTCGTTTCAGATTGATAAAGAAATGTTTGATAAAATTATGACTTTAATTGAAAGTGGGAAAAAAGAAGGAGCAAAAGTGGAGTGTGGAGGAGAACGTCATGGCAGCAAAGGTTTCTTCGTGAAGCCAACAGTTTTTTCAAATGTTACGGACGACATGAGAATTGCAAAAGAAGAAGTCAGTAACTCATAATTTTTGTAAGAATTATAAAACTGAAAAAGGAGAGAACAATATGTACAATGAGAAAACTTTTCAAAATCATTTTAGCTATTAATTAATATGATTTTATAAATTTCAGATTTTTGGTCCAGTGCAACAAATTATCAAATTTTCAACATTGGAGGAAGTAATCGAACGCGCAAATAATACAAGTTACGGGCTAGCATCTGGTATTATAACATCCGACATCAATAAAGCATTAATTTTTGCTCAGGCGGTACAAGCAGGAAGCGTTTGGTAAAATTCCTATTAAGTTTCCATTATACAGTCTTGAAATCTTTCATTACCTTAAAAATATACACATATTACAAAAAAATCAATTTCTTGGACTATTGTTTCGAATATTTTTTTCAGGATAAATTGTTACGACGCTATATCAAGTCAGACTCCCTTTGGTGGCTATAAAAAGTCTGGTTTCGGACGAGATTTGTAAGTGAAAGAAAAATAAAATATTTCTGCAATATGAAGAAATAACTTTTTCACAAACATTCAAGCCAAACATTTTTTTGGTTTAAAAAGAATTTTTATAGAATCAATTATTTTCCTAAATTTATTTGGAAATTTTATCTTTTTGAATTCGATTTAATATTTAGGGAAGTATAAATAAAAAACTGTTTTTGTTATGAACATCTGCAAATTAGACATGTATTTATATTTCGGCAATTATATCCGGTTTTCTTCAAATGAAATTTAAATTATATTTATATAATTTAAAAATGTAAAAAAACAATAAATTAAATATTGCTTGGACACTTTCAGGGGAGAGGAGTCATTAAAGGAATATCTTGAAGTGAAAACTATCAACATCAAAGTACCAATAAAAGCATAACTGACTGCAAAAAATTTGTCCTTCCAACTGTCTTGCTATGGTTTTAATTCAATAGATTGCGAAATTTTGCAGTGGCACGGAATATTTTTCAAGGCACATCCTCCATCTTCAGAATATAAGGAATAACTTATCTATTATCAATATTATTTCGCCATAACAAAGATTGATTTCCTGTTGAATATTTTTTTTAATGTAATTTATTATGTTTTTCTTTTTTATAATGAAAGAAAGTAACTTACCATTATTACTTTTACCATATTATTTTAGTTTCGCAACAGTTTACAAAGTTAAAATATAGAAATTACAGAAATTAAAAAACTTTCATCTTTGCTGAATTATATTTAAATAACTATTTTCAGATATTTCATTGTTAAAGTAAAAAGATTTCCAAAAATTTTTTATGCATAACATCATTAAACGAAGAACTTATCCGTTAAAAAAAATATGATTGTCCTTCATCATGAGATATTTAATCTTTTGATTTTTAAATTTTTAATAAACATCAATAATTAAAAACACTATGTTAAGTTAAATTGTTAAACAATAGAAAGAACTACCATTTAATATAATGACGTTTTTGGGATAAATAATTTTTAGATAATTCAAATATAGCCACATTTGTCTAAAATTTATATTAAATATTTCCTGATGGACATTTTGAAAAACATCATGATGTTAAAAATTTGAATGGGCAAGAAATAAAAATGTTTTTACTTCTTTGGCATAAATGCCTTTTATATTTTTATATCAATCCCTTTTTTGATGTGCCATTATACTAATTTTATAATATATAAATCTTTGTATTACTCTCCGTAATTACTTAAAAAAAAATAAGTAATGTGTTTTTTGTAATGTGTACTGTTTCTTTCGGGAATTTTATTATTATATAAGCGTGCTAAAAACGGTTTTATATTTGTTTTTTCATTTCATTGTTTCATTCATTCATTCATCTGTCTGAATTTATTTTAATAGAAAATGATTCTCTGTAATTTCGAAATTAACATCAGGTATAATTAAATAATGCAGTGTTTAATTTGTTTGAATGATTTTGTGAAACAACTAATTTGAACTGGATTGAAGATGATTAAGCATCATCTCGACAAGAATTTTATTTTTTCTTTGCCTTCTTCTTCACCAATTTTTTGTCTTCCACAACTCTTGATTTAATGTACTTCGTCATGGACCCGCCGTGAAAAACATCATTGTCCATTAAGGAAGGTTTGTAGAAAGTGATTTTATTCGCGTTTTCGATAATCCCTTGTTGCTTTCCCAATTTTTTTCTCAAAGTATTCAGTTCGGCGTTCGATTTAAGTCTTCGTTGCTCTTTCTGCGCCATTAATTTCGAGCACTTTCTCAGCTGCATCTTGTTGAACCTTATCTCCGCTTTCAGGCTTTGGTTTTTGAGAATACTGCTGCGAAGGCTTTCATTAACATTATCCGACACGGAGAGAAACCTCGATTTCTCATCCTTTATCTGCTCCTTGACGTAATTCACATCCGAATTTTTCTGCATCAATTTCTGCTCCATCAACGCAATGTCCATCACCAAATTTTCGTATTCTTCTGCCTCTGGTCCGTTATGTTCCGCCAGGATAGTGCATAACTTGAATGCAACCTCTTCGAACGGCTTCGGCTCGTCGAATTTCTTAATGGCCCGCCTTGACAACTCCATCAAAAGATCGACGATCCTCGATATTAAATCGTATAATTTTGCTTCGGTTTTCTGTTCCGATTTTTGCTTCAATTCATGTAAGAGAAATGTCACGTTTATTAAAAGAGGTTTGATTTCCTCAGGAAGCACAACGCCCGTGCAGTCCTCGGTTTCGTTTATATTACACTGAATAAACTTATGATCCAAAATTCTGATCTCTGTATTGTAATTAAGGTCTTTTCGTTCGATGTCCGTGAAAATATGTCTGCATGAGGAACCTAAACGGGTTAGCATAAAGTCGTTCGGTGTGCCGTCGATGAACTGCACTATCTTATTAGGATATTTCTTCGATGTTCTAACATGTTTCTTTTCATTATTCTTTTCAAAGTCTGAAACGCAGTTGCGATGGGCTTTCGGTATCGGTGTAGTCCGGGTTGTTGGATCCTCAAAGTTTGTCTCTTCGTTAATTTTTTTCGGATTTCTCCTTGACAGCTTTTCGTTTTCTTCCCCATCGGTTGCGTCCTTTCCCATCCTTTCCAGTCCTGCCTTCGTCCAAAAATCTTAACATTTAAACATTTCAGGAATAAATTTACATTAACCTCATTTTTAAGCTCTAGTGAAATTGACGTCCTTCAAATTATTTCATATTAACCAAAAATATTCAAACGACGTAAAATTCAATTGCGCCCGTGCCAATTATCGTGTTCCTTTGTATATTTTATTGCTGCCTGATTTTGAAGTTAACAATCTTATAATCCGCGTGCAATTATCAAAATTATTATGTTTCCTTGCTGAGGTAACAATTCTAATACGCTCCATGAACGCTTTTGCGATGTCCAAACCTCTGCTGTGGAATCAAAACCAGTGGATCATTACGACGACAAACAGAATCGTCTCCAGGCAACATGCATTGGAATAACAAAAATAACAGAATTAAGAGTTTAACTAAGTTGCAAAGGAAAACATACCGAAGTGTGACAGTTCTCTGAATATTGGAATGCAGTTTCAAATTTTTTGAATACAATGAAAAGCAATGGGAAATTGTTGCTTTCCCATTCGGTTTCTCAAAAGATCTTCGCCTGCAAATCCAAAGTAAGTTAATTCGTTTGAATATTAAATATGTACATAGGTATGATAATAATTTATTTGATTAATCACCGTCCTTAGAGAAGTGACTTTGTTGCTTGCGGGTCTTGACAATTCTGGAAAGACGACAGTTGCGAAAAGACTATCAGAAAAGCCTCTGGATGATGTTTTACCCACAGTTGGGTTCTCGAAGGTTTCGCTAGAAGAAAAAGGTTGTCGGATAACCATTTACGACCTCGGAGGTGGACCGCAGATTAGGGATATTTGGCCACGCTACTACGCTGATGTAAGTATCTCTCATTTCTCGCGTTTCTCATGAAATAATCATTTATAGTTTGAAATCGATTACCGGTTAAAAAGAGTTTTAAGTTTAAATAAATGCTGGCGAGTTATTTCAGGTACACGGCGTTATTTTCGTGATCGATGCCTCGGATACAGCCAGAATAGATGAGTGCAGAAAGGCGCTCGAAGGACTCCTCATGGACAGTTACATATCTGGAAAACCAGTTCTGTTGTTGGCCAACAAACAAGACGTGGAAGGAGCTCTGGATGAGATCGATATAGTCGACAGATTAAACCTGGAATTTCTGGTAAATCAACAAAAGTGTCCGACATTAGTCGAACTATGTGCTGCCAGGCATTTTTCTACAAAAATGGATATTGGAATCGATAATGGATACAAGTAAGTTTACCAGACTCGTAGTTCACGACCCAT
Source organism: Ricinus marginatus (assembly GCA_028565995.1). Lineage (NCBI taxonomy): Eukaryota > Metazoa > Arthropoda > Insecta > Psocodea > Ricinidae > Ricinus > Ricinus marginatus. Next base: position 44,843 of record JAOWBB010014801.1, read on the forward strand.
TACGATGCGTTGAAAAAGGGTGCGAAAAAATTTACATTTACAGTTTCGATCATTCTTCAAAGTAAATCGAATATCATAGAAATGACATAACACTAAAATTAAAATTACAGATGGCTTCTCCGCAGTATTTCCAAAGATTATCCCGCTCTAAACAATAGGGTACTGAAAGACATTGCCACTCAGGAGGAATTGGAACGGATTAAAAGGATTCAGAAACAGGAAAGAATTAGAAAGACTCGTGAGCTGGAAGTACATGAAAGCGAAGTTCAAAACGAGAAGAAAAATCGACGTAGCCTTTCGGTAACCTTTTTTAACTGTGCAGCACTTACTCAAAGATTTAATTGCATCTGAGCATCAAAGTGCTTCTAACCTTATTACTATGATGCATATCAATTATTTTAATTACAGAATCAAAATTCTATTCAAAGTGGCATTGTCCACACGGTCAACGTGGCCGATGCAGCAGATCAAATCAATGAGGTTCGGGAAAAAATGGGAAATTCCGAAAGTCCAAAACGTTTTTTGGACGGCAATACCTCCAAGAAAACTCCTTTTATAGTCAGCTACAGCAGTGAATTTTTCAAACACGAAAGGAGTGAATCGGATTTTATGCTTATAAAGAATATGGATGAAAAACGCAGTAATAAAAATTTTCTTATACGACCGAAAAGTTCGGGACCGAGACTTAGCTCCACGATATCAGGTACATGCGTTGTCCGATGCCAAATCTTTTGCAACAAAAAATTAAATTTTACAGTTGAATATACTCAGTTATCGTTCGCTCACCTTAACGCACTAGTCATTTGCTATACATTTTTGAAGATGCGGCAAAGAATAGAGGTCCAAGAAAAAAAATTTACAAAAGGCACAACAAGACGGCACCAAGTCCCATCACCGACATGGTCATGAAACCAATCGGACCTATTCCGAAGGTTTTTGATCCGACTTACTACACCGACGTGGGACCATACACTGAGCCGGTCGAAAACGAAAAGAATCTGACTGTGAAACCCAATGTTGAGGAGGCACAAGCAGAAGTGGCGGTAACGACCGGAAAGCAACGCCTTTCGTCGGCTTCTGAAATCTACACGAAAAAAGAGGAAACACAACAGTCTTCGAAATCGATTCCGAGTTCGAGAAAAGCTTCCTTAGCAGAAAGAAGACAAAAATTCACTTCGAATAACTATGTAAATAATGATCTACCTAAATATGGGGAACTTCCACCCCTGGGCCTTAGCTCGTCGCTTATTAATAGGGAACTTGTTCTCGATGTAATCAATCTAGACAGTTGAGCAGCGATATGTGTAAAATATTCACTTCCAATATTGCGATATATGAAATTCAGCCATTTTTTTATACGTGCATTTATACATTTATATTTATTTCTGTAATTATATACATTGGGCATGCTTAATGTAGTTTCAACTGCCAGCCTTAGATCTTTGAATGAATTAGAATAAACTTGATTTATTCAAATTTATAGGCGTAATTTTTTCTTTGTGTCTTCTGACAAGATTTTATTGATTTGAAGAGGGTTAACAAAAATTATTCAGGTTCTGGTCTAGACCGCGATCAAACATTTTTTCCACTTTCAGGCATCTACAGGCTCCAATAGGAACAAACCAAAACTTTCTGTCCATCTCATTAACGAATGGTGGCACGCAATATTATTATTCATTTACCAATTTGTCTGACTACCTTTTCAGAATTAATTTCATATTATTATTTCATTCTGCCAGAAAGAAGGTTACGGTGATTTTTTTTTCAAAGCACCAAAATGAACAATCGCATGCGTGTATATGTTTCAGATTGCGTAAAAAAATTTACTAAGAAAAAAATTAAGAAACCCATAATTTGTGATGTATATGTTGACTATGTAGTTGCGCAAATTTTCCTGTGTAACCGCTCGCGCACATCATTAAATACTACATCCTTTTATGTAACAATACAAGGTTTGGGGGATAATGAAATTTCATTATTCTACTAAGGGTATACCGTAGACGTAAAAAATTTTTATAATTTTAAGAAGGAATCAAAAACTGATTTGGACGTGGTGTACAGATGTCACATATATTGTTGATGTAGGATGTCATGCATTTATTTTATAGTTTCTTCCATTTAATAAAAAACCCACAGTTTCAAATTTACGCTAGTGCAGAGATTTTAATTATTTCAGACCGGCGGTTAAGGTACCCATCGGTATATCTAATGAGACACCACATTCAAAAAATACCAATAGAATTATTTGAAACTTTGACGCTGCAGGCATTTCAAATTACCCTCGAAAAATTCTAAAAATATCAAGAATCCCCTTCATTAGCAACATATTTGTGCAGAATTATAAGATTATATATATATATACTTGTAATATTTGAGTCCGGTGCAAATTAGAATATGAACGTCTAAAATTCGTACACTTTGAGGACAAAACATACAATCTTGACATAATTTACGGGTAATATTTATTCGAAAAAACCCGACTTAATTGTCAAGCAATTATTAGTCAAAATATTCATAAGACCCCTGCCTGATTTTTGAGAACATCGCCGAACCTTCTCTCAGAGTGATATACACTCCAAACCAAAATTCAAGGCAGGTTGCTGAAAGGAAGAACCGCTCCAATCCGATGCTGAGAAGTATCGGGACTTCCCTCTTCGGGTAACCGCGCCAAGTCCTATCACGGCGTAACGTAGCGATGAACCACAAACTGCGCTTAGCCAGAGCCTTTACCGCTGGAACCGACTTTCACTTTCCATTATTTGGAAGACAGAAAAAGAAGCGGCGGATTTAAGGAATCCGATCGTCCCCCAAATCGCCTCCTAGGACCAGGTACGGAATGCTTACGAGGTAGGAAGCGACTCCTTAAATCCGCTCTCCTTTTAAACTTTCTCATAAATGCGATCTGTAACCTGCCGAGTACCTGGAAATCATCGCTTTCATATTTAGCTTATGAACGACATTAATTGATAATGAATTACTAACCGATATTCTTGTTCCTATGATCCGTCACTTCCTCGCCGTCTGGACGATCGATCGGTATAATGGTAAGTACCTCTTGAAGTTCTTCGCCCGCCCCAGAACCTGAACCTGCCTTTATGTCCGAATAGTCACATTTTTAATTTGATTTTCAACAGAAACTAGCGTTCGTCATTTGCTTTTTGATGCTGGGAACTGCTTGCCTGGCGGCCGGCAACTCGACAACCGAATCCGCAGCTACAGCATCTCCCTCGGCCGGCGTCAGCAAAAAGCCCGAAGTGGCGACCAAGAAAATTGAAGGGAAGGTTCCAGAAGGCAGACGGGTGGAAATCACCGACGCTCAATTGGAAATGGCGCTTAAAGATAAAAGGTACCTTCAGAGGCAACTGAAGTGCACCCTGGGTGAGGCACCGTGCGATCCCGTGGGTAGAAGACTTAGAAGTAAGTTCGGCACCGATTTTATAATTTTTTTCCGTTAAATTTCTAATTTTGCTTTTCCAAGCAAGATACAATTTCGGCAGCCAGTAAATGGAACAGCGATGAGTTTCATGTTTTTCGTTGCAGCTCTCGCACCTTTGGTGGTTCGCGGTAATTGTCCGCAGTGCACTCCCCAAGAAACGCGACAGATCCAAAAGGTTCTTCTCCATATGCAGCGCAATTTTCCTAAGGAATGGGCACGAATTGTCCGCACTTACCAATAAGAAATTTTTCAATTATAAAGAACTTAATATTATCACAATTAATTCAATATTGACTTCATTTGGTGGCACAACCGGTGCATTCTCAATATCGTATACATATATTATTTTCCTTTATGTAAATTATTTATTATTTTTTAGACTTTTGTACAATGTTAATTAAAAATATATTAATTCCATTAACGTTTTGTTATTTATCAATTCTAATCATCTACAAGGAATGTGATATAGACGGCATCAAATGTGTGAGTTTAGTAATTTTTTGAAATTTTCGTATTCGTCACAATGAAGATGTAATTACAAAATTCAGACTTATAGGAGACAAGAAAAATCGCTAAGACAATAATCGGGTCCCGAAAAGCCAGGTTTGACTCTTCCTTCGTTTAAAAACAGACACCAAAAAATTGCAAAACGGCCTTTTTGATACACATCCGAAGCGAAGAAACAATCACGGCTAGCCTCGGAAATGACATTTTTTTTTTCCGCAGCAAAAAAAATTCTACGACGCAATGGTTCAGGTTCGAATAGAATTTGGTCTGCACAAGGCGTGAAACGTTGCTGAAATGCTAACCAAATTAAAATACAAAAAATGAAAGTATTGAAGTTCAATGCTACTTTCTTCCCCTTTAAAAAATACTTTTACTTTTGTATCGCAGCTCGAACAAAAATATCTTGCGTAACAGTAGGTGTACACGGACTCGCTGTACGCATCATCTGTGTAATTTTGTTACTTGCAATCCTTTTTTTTTAAATAATTATAATAATGTGTTTATAACGTTGGCAAAATGTCATTAGATTATGGAAAAATTGCCCAGCACTGTACTATTTTTAATAAATATATAAGCACAATGCATTAATCAAGCTACGGTGCACCATATATTGTACCGAGAGCTGAATGTAGAAAACTTGACATTCTAAGTAACTTTCTTACTTTACCATCTCTGAAAGTTTTTTTAATTGGAACATCAAGGTCAATTTTAAATATAAACCAAGGAAATAACATTTATGATCTTTGATATATATCGACACTTTATCCTAAATCAGAATACAAAATTCAAGAATTTTCTTTAAACTACTTTTGAGCATATTATTGGAATTCTCAGTAAAATAGTGTACTTAAAACTTGTTTCTCTGATATTTTACTGACGGTGAAAATTTTGTTACTTTCAATAGTTCAAATTGTTAATACTGAGATAGTTTAAAAAAGCTGTGTAAATATAAACTCTGTATAATGATAAACTGTTATAAACTGTTCATGGTATTTTTATTAGACAAAAATTTTTTACCAAATCAAATACAATTGATATAATTTTATCTTGATTGTAATTAAACAATTATATGAAGACTAAGCATGTTCCAATGCAAAAATTCAATAAACAGGATAACAAATTGATGAAACATGTAAATCAGTTTTTATTGTAATACATACTTAATTTTGGATCATAAAAAGGGAATCCCATATTTATAATGAAGTTTGAAGGTTCCTTGGAAATGATTTTAATTGACAATTGTGAAACTTTAAGGATAAAAGACAATTACCACATAAAATTACTGATGTAAAGGAAAAAAGAGAATGTTGAAAAATCAATTTCTTACTGGAAAAATAAAATTATAATTACAAATTGTATTTTCTCATATCAAAGTTATCGTTTTCCACCAACCCTGGGAGCAAACTTTTGTTGAACTTTTGGTGCTTTCTGCTTCTGAGGAGCTTTTATTTTCTGCATTGGAGGTGGTTTCTTACTAGCTTTAATGGCCTTTTTCTGCTCTTTTGCAGCCCTGAAATAAATATCTGTATTTGTAAAAACATTGTGAAAGACGATATTTAATAAATTTCATAATATTTGAAACAAACATAAGTTGTATTAATTTTATAATATTTATAGAAAAAAAAGAATCAAAATCTTAAATTTTTGCTTCTCTGCATATCATTCAAAGGCTAAATGAATTAAATACTGAAATATTCAATAAAATTATCAATCTATCTTCATACTTCTTTGGATTTTTATAATCTTAATTATTCCAATATTATTTCCCAAATAATAAAAAATTGTAATTTTCTTAACTTTTCAAAAATTTTTATTTACAAATTAGATTAATATGAGAATTAATATATATCAATATATGATATATTTATTATTAATATATGTTGTTTATATTTATATTTTATAAAATTAATTGATATTTTATTTAAAAACATACCTATATATCCTCAGAAAAATAAAATTCTATTTGTTTTAACAATTTGCTACATTGTATTACCTTCTAAATCCAAAAATATTGAAATTAATCATTAAAATTATGAATCTTTTTATATAGATATTTTAACAAAAATTTGTTA